>RJWM01022224.1:0-34039 GCA_004363535.1 Dasyprocta punctata | reverse complement strand
ACTAAATTTATTTCTAGCTATATGAACCTTTTGTGATAGTGTGAATGCTATTATTTGTAATTTGTTTGTTGCTTACAAGTAGAAACAATTATTTTTATATATTGACCTTGTATTTAGCAACCTTGCTGACCTAGTTTTATTAAGTCTAGTAACTTTTGTAGGAAGCTATTTTAGGTTTTCTATAAATGCAGTCATGTCACTGTTTTCCTTCTTCCTTTAATTGTATCTTTTTCTTTAATTGACTTCATTGAATTTGTAATACAAATGTTAAATAGAAATGGTAAGAATTGACAACTTTTTCTTGTTTCCAACCTCAGTGGAAAGAATTCAGTATTTCACAACTAAGTGGTTTTCTCTGGGTTTAAAAATAGATGCTAGTTATAAAATTTAGAAAGTTGTGTCCTTTCCCTACTTATCTGAGAATTTTTATCACAGATATGTGTTGAATTTTAGCAAATACTTATCTATCTAATCTACTGAGATAACTGAATTATTTTTGTCCTTAATCTGTTAATGCTGTGAATTCTTATTCATTTTTAAATGTGTTAATTTTGACTTTTTTTATAAACTCATGGAAAAATTTTATATAAACTATATACATACCTTTATGGTTTCCACTTTTCCTGGACTTTTCATTATATTACTATTTCAACTCAGGGTTATGTACCATGATACTTCAAGTGAGACTCTAGATACAGTTATGTAGGGTCATTCTGTAGGTAGTTAGGTGATTAGCATGATGGGTTTACATTATATTCATCACAACTGAATTCTTTAAACAAAGCTACAGAACTTAATAAAAAATGATAATCACAAGTTTGGCTAAAACAGATTAACATACCCTTAAAATTTGTGGGAATTTCCCCAATAAAGGATACTTAAGCATTGACTTAGTCTGAGAAGGTCAGTAAAAAGTAACCAAGTGAAAAAATTAAGAGCTGCAGGCAAGAACAGGGGAAACAAGGAGTATTGAAAGTGAACAAAGACTAACTTGTGGAAGGGCTTCACACTATCACATAGCATAATGAATGTCTGGAACGTTGATCTTAAATCATGTAGAAAAGAGTAAATTTTTTCTGATGAAAATTTTTTCAAAATGTTTTATATAAAATGATCCACTTTCTAATCCAAATAAAAGAGGAGACCTGTATTTTAAAATAAATAGAGCTATATATAGTTATGCATATGATTATCTATTCATATAGTTGTATAATTGTACAGTTCTATGAATTGTAGTCCAGTTGTCTACGATTCAGTCCCTATGCCATTAAGATAGCTGAAGTTTAACTTATTTGTGACCATGAACTCACTTTTTGCTGCTCTGTTCTATAAAAAGCAAACACAATGCTTCACCAGCTAAGAAATTTCACCTAGCAAACAAATTTTGTAATGGTTTGAGAAAACAACAGCTGTCACAGTGGTGCTGACTTACCTGCTCTTCTGTTCTTGCCTCCATGAAATCATTTCTTTTTACACAACAGTGCGCCAAGAAATATTTCATTACTGATTTTAAAACCAATTTGAAAGTGTAAAGGTTACTCCAAAATACTATTTGTGATGATTATTATAATAGCCAAGAAGCAAGACGAATGACACAATAATCTTCACTGGTGTCTTAGAAATACAGAAGATATCCTTAGCTATCTGTGAAATGCATTAAGAAGAAAAGGAAAAGCCCTGCATGGGATGACTGGGGGAGAGTCAGGTGCCAGCCCTCTCCTGTGAGTCAGTGCCATTTGTGGACTGTGGGGGAGGAGAACAAGAAGTCAACAAGAAGTTAAAACCTCCTGTGTGTCAGCACCATGTGCAGCCTGACTGGGGAAGAGCCAGACACTAGCTCCTTCCGGCAGGCAGGCAGGGAGACAAGAAGAGCCAACATTCCTTCCCCCCTCACCCTGTAAGTAAACAGCTGATCCAGGGAAACACAGGCTGTGATGATAACTAATGTGGTGAAAGACAACTTAATGCTTGTAGTGTCTAGTGTTTCACTGAATTTGCAGGTCTAAAGCTGGTAGTTTGATCATCTATTCAGAGGATGACAACACAATGTATCATATATGGGGATCTCCTTCTGAAGGTGGAGGCCATTGTTAATTCCCTATTATCTTGTTTTGAAATGCTGCATCATTCTCATTGTTTTGTTTGGTTGGGTTTTATTCTGTTTTGTCTTGTTTCATTTTGTTATATCTGAAGATATGGGCAGTTATTTTGAAGATAACAAGATATATTATGGTAGCCATTTTGGATTTACTGTTATCTGGTTTTGAAGTCCTGTACTATATTCATTGCTTTGTTTTTAATGGGCTCTATTCTGTTTCTGTTTTGTTTGATTTTACTATGTCTGAAGGTATCGACAGTTATTTTGAAGACAACAAGAGGCATTATGGTAACCATTGTTGATTTACTGTTATCCTGTTTTGAAATTCTGTGTCACTTACACTCTCTTGTTTTGATTGGTTCTATTCTGTTTTATTTTGTTTGGTTTTATGTTCTCTATAAAAAAAAGAAGAAGAAGAAGAAAAGGAAAGGAAAGGAAAGGAAAGGAAAGGAAAGGAAAGGAAAGGAAAGGAAAGGAAAAGAGAAGAGAAGAGAAAAGAAAAGAAAAAAGAAAAGAAAAGAAAAGGAAATATCCTCTGGGCCCCGTAGCAGAAGAAAAGAAGTAAATGCAAATATGATAAGGCCCAATCTTTGTGATGAAGAATGCTAATTAGATTCTCTCATTTTTTGCCAGGCAGAACATAATCTCCAAAATCTGTTAAACCCTCCATCCTCAAATGTATACTGATATCTCCACTTAAGTGAATATAGTTCATCTACTTAAAAGAAATTTAGCAAGGCAATGCACTTGCATTCATTCTAGAATAGCATCTAAAAGTTCCCTGACCTAAGACATTGAAGATGACAAACTTAACCTTATGCTAAAATGTATTTGTTTTGGTGTTCTAGATTTTTCATATCCACACTACAGTTAAATGCTGGGATAGATAGATAGATAGATAGATGATAGATAGATAGATAGATAGATAGATAGATAGATAGATAGATGATAGACAGACAGATAGATAGATAGATGGATTTCATATGACATCTATCTGTGGAGAGTGTCCACACGTATATCTGAAACTCAGATATCCCTTTTTGAACTCTAAAAGTGTATTAAGCAGGTTTTCCAACTGGATATCTTACAGGTATCACGAAGTTCAGATCTAAAAAACAGAGATTAAAATTCTCAACTCTCCAGCTTTTCTTGTGTGTCTTGGATATTCCTAAGGATGTTATCAGCTTTTATCCAGTTGCTCAAATCTGAGAATTATTTTCTTTTCTTTATTCCTCATTACTCATAATCTGATCCACCTCTAAATCTTGTCAATTCAACTACCAACATACCTTGATTCCATTAATTTCTCTTCAACCACTGCCATGATAAAACCCATTTTCACCTATCCCTTAAATAATTACATCTATCTGTTTATGCTCCTACCTACTTTTCACCAGTCTTTTTCAATACAATGCCAAAAGTCATGTAAAAAAGTCGACTTACAAAAAAAGTGTAAACTTGCAATGTCAAAATGCTGCTAAAAACCTTCCAACAACAGCTCACTACATGGAAAAAACTTACTTTTAAAACATAGCTGCTATAATGTGGTCAGTCACACGGCCCCCACCCAAACCTCATTTAATCATGGACACAGCTGAGTCTGGTGTTTGTGATTGGTTTGCTGTCTGCCGCTGGGATTGGTAGGGTGAGTGTGGCACCTGCCCAGGGGTGGAGCCGACATACAGTGTAAGGATGGGAAGGTGTGTCTTCTCTCTCTTGCTGGTTCACCCACCTTGCTGTTTGGCAGCTGCCATGAATGGCTGCCCTACCACACCACCCTGGCTTGCAGTCAGCTGAATATGGACTAAAACCTCCAAGAACTGTAAGAAATAAACCTTTCCTTTCCTAATTTTGGGTGTCAGGTATTCTGTCTCAGTAATGGGAGAAAAGTAATCAAGACAATAGCCTACAAGATTCTGCATCTCTGATCCTGTATGCATCAACTTTTGTTGCTCCTTTTCCATGACACAGCTACACTGGTCTTCTTTAACTTTATAACTACACTAGGGTCTTTCCATCCCTTAAATCACTACACTCCTTTGACCACCAGCTTCTCTGATTTCATATCTAATCTCAAATATCTCCTGAGAGAAGCTTCTCTTATTATTCTGCCTAAATTAGTTTCCTCATCACCCCTACATTTTCTTATTTTTTTAATTGTTGCACTTCACTGCATCTAATACAACTTGTAATGACCTTGCTTATTCTTCTTGTTTACTTACACCTTCTTGGCCTCACCTGAACTGAACTAAAAGTTCCACAAGGACTGGGACCATCAGTATTTTGTTCTCCATTGCAAACAGTTCAACGTGGATTGGTATGCATATTTGGAAAGGAAAGACTGTTTCCTTACACTTAACTCTCATTGCACTCAGTACAGAAATCTACTCTCAGGTGGAGAAATAAATGAAAAGTGAGAGTATTGGTGGCATTCTTTCTATTGGGTTGAATATTCATCGTATGCTGTCTTCTCTTCCTTTTACTTTCTATTTTCTATCTTTTCTAAGTTACCAAATAATTAGCTACTCTTCCTCTGCTGCTGCAAAAATTGCCTTCATCTTCAAACCCTTAGTGATGTCCTATCCTGCATTGCCAGTGAATTTGGTGTCCACGTCACCCTCCCCAGCCCACCCACCTGCATCGCCTTTATCATTTTCATGCCTGCTTCCAACACACTAATCAGGAAATACTATTCATATTTCCTTCTGTGTCTCTTCTCGTACAGTTGCTTTGCAGGACATTTTATGCTATTTCAAAAATTCAGAACAAGCTCCTCTCTGCCATCTGTTAATCCATCATTTCTCTTTCATTAAAAATCTTTCTAAAATTCAAACTCATTTCAGAAAAAGTATGAGTTGGGAAAGGAATGAGATGTCTCACATTTAAATTTATGAGTCTGACAATTCTCTGTATGTCTACCTGGGTTTACTTAATAAGAAACTATGAAAAATAAAGTTCAAATAGAAAAGTAAAATGCATATCTTTTAGATACGTGTGACCAGATTTATTTAGATGCATACGCATATTCTGTTTGTGATATGCTATAATGTTACAAACTGATAAAAGTTCAAATGGATACACTTTCCTTCTACACAAGACTTAGCACAGTGAGCATACATACATACTAATATAAAAAATGCACTAGTATAAAAATCATATATAGAAGAGTGTTGGCTGGAATTTTTCCTAGGAATTACCACTATCTTTTGCTTTAAAAGCTACTTCTACATAATGTTAATAATTGTTATAGTTTGTGTCTAAATGTCTCCCCAAAGCCTCATGCACTTTTAAATAGGACTTTTTTGGAAGTAGTTGAATCTAGAGTTTGTGATTGATTTGTAGTATGATGCAGGGATTAAGGGTGCTCAGTTTAAGGGTCAGTGATTGTTAGATCACCCCATGATTGGATCAGCACCACTCTAATCCTAGCAGTCTGGATAAGATAAATGATGCAGAAAGATTTTTATCCCCCTCTCCTTTCTTTCAGTCTTGCTGCTTTTTCTGCCTTCTGCCTTGTGCTGCCTTACCTTGGACCCAGCTATGGATTGAAACCTCTACAAACCATGAGTGTAATAAATCTTTTCTCCTTTAACCTTGGGTGTTGGGTATTTCTTCTCAGCAATGAGAGAAAAGTAATCAACACAGCAATGTCAGAGGTCAAATAGCTAGCCTGTGTCTGAAATATTTAAACATTTTCTAATCCTAATGAGGTCACATTCACCAAAATATAATAAGCTTCACAGTTCCCAAACAGGGTCCACTGTATCATTCATGCTGAACTGGAAGACAGGGAAGATTTTATCAAGTATCTCTGATCTTTCGGTCCTAAACCAGATTCCACCCTAACTGTGAAAATTAGGGTTGGACGACGGAACCACAGTTTTTCAAAGTAAAAAATGATGATAGAACATGAATTTATTAAGAGTCAACACTGGGTTCTTTCAAAACTTATGCTTAGAGAGATCAAAGGAGAACAAGCAACCATGTTTCTATCGTTGTAAAGGTAGAATCTTGATCTCCATCTTCTGAGAGTAATTTAGGTAATTTTTAAAAAGACCCTGGAAAGGCCAACCCAAAATGGTGGGTAGGATGATAATAAAGCCTACCAAGAAAGGATAAAGAAACTGGAATTGTTTAATCTTTAGAAATGAAAGTAATGGAATTGCAACTGTTTCTTAAAGTAGAAAACTTTCTAAAGAAGCAAACTTGCCAGCTTTTTCCATACTGTAAGGGCTACATAAGGTGAGAAGATGGGTTTCTTTTGCAATTTAAAAAAGATTTACTCTGGAGATATGGGAGGTTTATTGGTACAAGTTATAATAGTCAAAAAGAAGCTTCTACAGAAATTAAATCTCCCATCTCAGAGAAGATTTAAAATAGGATGTAGAGTAATCTATCTGAAGTTGCTAAGATATCAAAGAAAATTTTGCACTTAGGGACTCCTTTAAGAATTAATATTCTTTAGTTGGGTGTGGTGGCGCATGTCTGTGATCCCAGGATTCAGGAGGCTGGGGTAGGAGGATCCCTGCGAGTTTAAGGTCAGCCTGAACTACATAGTGAGACCCCCATCTCAAAAAACAAACAAAAAACAAAGAATTAGGATTCTTTGATTCTACTTTTATGCCTCTGAAAAATTGTTTTCTTAAAAATAACAACTTTGTGTTTCAGTAGTATATGGCATACTGATTCTTTTCAGAAAATAATGCTTACATTCGGAAATCTCTATGATACAAAGAGAAAACAAGGTATGTAACCAAGGCAATCACAAAAGTAAGTAAATTTCATATGATTATAGATAATTGGAAGAAAAGTACATCTGTTTTTCATTCTTCTTTCCTCTGTGATTCTGAAGGTCATTTCTGACACAGCACTGAATCCCAAGACTGAGAGATGAAGAGCAGCTAGCACTAAATTTAAACTCTAGATAAATTTAAAAATGGAAAACTTCACAAATTGAGTATGTCACAAATATTATATGCTGAGAAATTGAATTCATTAGACACAGAGGTGTCCTCATTACCAACCATAGTACCATTCAAGAGAGATGGGGTCACCCCTACATGCTGGATATAAAATCCACTATCCTCTGTCTGGTTCTGGTATTTTCCCTCTGCATTAAGTGCATGATGGTGCAGTTTTACTCTGAATTTTATCTTTCTTTGTAATGCCGCAACCAAAATAACATCTGTAACAACAACAGGAAGTTCCTGAGCTTGACCCTTACCTGTTATAAGAAGGAGATTATAACAGTATTCTATGAAAGCATTATATGTGTGAATTGATAAACCTCTTATTCACAGAAGTTTCAGACTAAATATTATGTTAGCTTTTTATTGATGTGAGAAAATACCTGAAAAAATCAACTTGTAAGAGAAATAGGTTTATTCTGTTTTAAGGTTTCAGGGGTTAAACCCATTGGCCCCATTGCCTTGGACTGGTGTTGGCAAGAACGCATGATGGGGAAGCCTTATTCCCCCATCGAAGCTGGGAGACTGAGGGTACGGGCGGGTGCTGACGTCACCTTCACAGACATGTCCCCTGTAACTTAACTCCCTCCAATGAGGCTGCACCTCTTAAAGGTTGTACCACCTCCCACAAGCCGGAGACCTAGACTTTATTTAATACATAGACCTTAGGGAGTTATTTCAGATCGAAGCTGCAGCAGTCGTAGAATTACAAAGAGCTAACGAAATTCAAATGATGTTTCCATCAGCAGGAAACATGTAAAACTATGCAAGTTATCAAAAATTTTCCTCCATTTTATTTTACAACTATAATAGGATAGGTAAACTAAACACAAATGCATTTATCTAGTTAAGTTTTCAACTTTGCCAATCTTCAGTTTTTGCATGTAGGAATTTATATTACAGCTGATGCTCGAGATCTTTCCAATTAAAAACATAAAAAGACTCCATTCAGTCTTGACTTCCTTTCAGTTAGTACAATGAGCCCAGAAACTGCAGACAGCGTCCCACGCTAAAGCTCTTGTAAATGCTATTCCCCTCGCTTTTAGCCAGAAAAGCCCCTTTGGAAAACTGACCTGGAGCACAAACATTGTAATAATCTAATCACCATCATAGTCTCTCAGAATCAATGCTTCATCCTGAAAAAGAAAAGAGGAAAAAAATAATATCATGCAACAAAAAATTCCATCTCTAGTGAACTTAAAATTTCTAGCAATGCTACAAAGACTGCATGATTGAGAAGGGAAACATCAAAAAAAATAGCATGTGGTAGCCTGCTTACTTAAAAACACAAAAGTCAATTTTCATTATTATGTACAAACTTTAGGCATCTGACCTTTTTTCTAAGAAAACAGAAATCATGGCTAATTAGATCACCTTTTGGGCAGTACTGGAGGTTTAACTGAGGGCCTTCACACTGAGCTTCATTCCCAGCCCATTTATTTATGTATTCATATTTTGAGACAGTCACTAAGCTGCCCAGGCTGAGTTTGTATCTGCAAACCTTCTGCCCCAGTCTCCCAGAGTACTGGGTTAAGTTATCCTTAGATGCAATTGTGAGAAGTGGTTTCAAGGGGACCTGAGATTTTGCTAATTTTTAAAAAATGTGTCACAAGAATGAAGCATACTCCTGTCTCTTTACCAAGATACAGGTTGACTTGATTAGTGTCATGTACTTAGAACATGCTAAAGGAAATAAAATCAAATACATATAAAAGAATACTCTAATAGTCACCTTGTATTTCATGCCTTATTAGTATTTGAATACTGCCAGATAAGATAACATTAATTCACTTTCAAAACCAACTTTATGCAAATTTTCTTGAACATTACTTTTTTAAAGAGAATTATGAGTACTGGGAGTTGTTTTGCAAACAAACAGAATAGGGGTCAGAATATAAAGATAAGGTCCTATGCCATTCAGGCTCTTGATGGCAAGTGACAGAAAACACTCAAATAAATCAATGAACCAAGGAGAAATGTTGACACAGATCTCTAAGGAATCCTTGAACCATTTCAAACATGGCTGAATCCATACAAAATATGGTTACACGTCTGAAGTTGTATGTGCTTCTGCCATTTGGTTTCCTCTCTGTTGGCTTCATTCTAGGAAGATTCAAACCAAGGGTAGAAAATACCATTCCCAGCAGCTTCAGAATTCAAGTTAAAAAACACAAAGAAAAGAATGACGCACACACCCCCAGTATTCATTATCAGTTCATAACAACATGTCCATCACTCAGTCAAGCACTGTCAAGAATCACGAGACGCACTAGTTAGCCTGTAGTTGTCTGCTTCTTCTTCAGTGAACTCTCTCAGCATAATCAGAAGGATTTAGAAATTTCATTGTAGTTCTTGAAGAAATAAATAAGATAGACTACCCCTTCCTTTCCATCCCAAATACTCCCAACATGTGCACACACACACAGAGAGAAAGAGAGAGAGAGAGAGATAGAAAGAGTACTGAGAAATTCTATAGGTCTAGGAACACATTACTATTATTTACCTGTTCTCTCTCTTCCTTCTCTTCCTCCCTCCCTCTTACATTTTTCTCTGATTTATTTCTTCAAAGCAATGGATATATACATTTTTTAAATGTATAAAAAATATATGTATATATAATGTACTAATATAGAACCTAGAACAAAAATACTCGAGGCACATTTAAAGTCAAGTTAACCATATCTTTCACTATGCATTGAACTAAAATCAAAAGATATCAAAGATCTAAATGTTAGAACAGAAACAATCTGCTGGAGGACAAAATAAAGCTCTTGAAGACAGGGATGTAGTCAAAGACTTTCTGAACAAAACCCCAACTGCACAAGAAATAATACCAAGAATCAATAAATGGGATCATACAAAATTAAACAGCTTCTGCACAGTAAAGAAAACCACCAACAGAGCAAAGAGACAATAGGTTGTGAGGAAAAAGGAATACTTCTACATTGTCACTGTGATTATAAACTGATACAAATACTATGGGTGTCAGTATGATGACTCCTCAGAAAACTAAAAATAGAAATTCCATTTGATCCAGCTATTCCTCTCTTATGTATCATCCTAAAAGAATTAAAGACATCATATCACAGTGACATATGCATACCCATGTTTACAGCAGTACAATTTGTAATAGCTAAATCTTGGAAACAACCTATATGCCCATCAACAGATGAATAGAAAAAGAAAATGCGATGTTTACATACAATGGACTATTATTCTGCCACAAAAAGGGATAAACTTGAGTCATTTGTAGGAAAATGGATGCACCTTGAGATCATAATATTAAGTGAAGTAACTCAGACACACAAGTTTAAATATTGCATGGTTTCTCATATATGAAAAACTATATATAATACAAAATAAAAGACAGATAATAGGAAAAAGGAGAGGGGAAAAAGAAGTATTGTAATCCAGCACAGATAATGTATTTAAAAGTGTACCTTGATTTAATACAATTGTCTTGCATGTATGTTTTAGGTGTTCTTTGACCTATTAGTCTGACTTTTAATCTGTATATGTGATAATTAACTTTATAAGGTCTTACAAGATAAATAAATGAATCTCATGCTGGAAAAATAAAAGGTGGGTAAAGAGAAAAAGGAATAAAAATGTGTGATTTACTAGTAAGTCTGCAAATAACAGCCTTCTGGAAGTTTACTAGGTGTGGTCATAATAAACATTGAGTATTTAACTTTTTTAAAATTACTACAGTAAAAGATACATTTCCTGTAACCCTCCTCAAGTACCCACCCCTCATGGCAGATGCTTACCCCACCATGCTTGTCGCTCACTTGTGGAGCACTTAGGGAAGTTCTCCTTCATTCGGTGTCTTCCCAAGGTGTGACCAAGGAGGCGGTGAGTGCTGCTGCCGCCCATTGCCATCCAATAGAAAGGCAGGCTCCTGGTAACTTGTGATTTTTTGGCTCTTTTCAAAACTCAAATAGTCATTAGAATTAAACATTTTGAATTGGTTCAGGTCATCAAGGTGGCCATGATGGCACAACTAAAGATATCCATGAAAGAGAATTTTCAAAACTGCTTCAGAAATTAACAAGAATAACAAGATATATGTGTCCAAAGTTGGGGGTATTTTGAGGGATATTAATAACAATGTGATTTTACTGTAATAACTTTTAAAGTAAATTTCACTTTTTCTATCACATCTTGTTTGGGCACCAGCAGTTAGCAGGAGGGCCAGAGGGCACTAAATGGCTCAGTTTCTTCTGACTCCCATGGCTCGCCGCCATCCAGAGCAGCAGACAGGATTTCTCACGTCTTATATTTGGAGTTTTACTACTCTTTTTCTACAAATAAATTCTCATTGCTAGAAGCATGCTTATGAAACCCCAATGAAACTCTGTTTACATTGTCCGTGTGTTCTTTACTGCTTAGATGTTCCCCACTAGGTAACAGACTTTACCTTGCTTTTACTAACAGTAAAAGCAAGGCAACCCTCTAGCGTGGTTATTACTATTTTTCTACCTTCTCATTGGCTCTCTTCTCTCTTTCTTCCCCCTTTTTTCCTCTTCTTTCCTTCCCTTCTTTACATTTGCTTTTGTTTTTCTTCTTTTTGGTCTGACTGGAGGAAAGAGATTTCATTTTCTCTTGTTTACTGCCTATTATTTAATGTCTAGTAGTGTAATTGTCACAAAGTCAACGCCTACTTGCTGAAAAAAATTAAATAAAATATAAGAAAAATAGAAAACTGGGAAAAACTGAAGCTAAAAGAATTTCTTTTAAAGGTCACAAATACTCTCATTATGTGAACTGATTTCTGCTAACCTTTAAGTGGGATCCTCTTCTCTGCAGATGTCTAGCACAGACTCTTCAAGAAACTCAGTCCTTTGAAGAGGTAGAAACATAAGTTACAATACGCTAAGTTCCCTGACTGAACAAAATGTTATGGAGCACAAAAGATAAGTAATTAATTCTGCCTAGAAGAGATAGAAAGTATAGTAAAAGCTGAATACAAAATATGAGTAGAATTTGCCAGACTTCTGTAAAAGTTTAAAGAAAATCCAAAACCTCCTATCAACCTGCTGTGCCACATTTTTATTGCTATTAGAACAGAAAATATTGTATGACCATTGTTCAAAAACAGATCATGTCAAAGATTGCAATACCCATTTTTTTTATGGGTGTTAGCATGCATGAGCCAGGAAGTAAAACTGACATATCCAAACCCCGGTCTGAGGTTTCATTTTCCATGCTCTGGATGCCAATCGCCCTTTAGTAAAGGATTTACTTACAATTTTGTAGCTTCATAGAAATACCTGATATTAACTTTCAAATAAGAGGCAAATCATTCCATGAGCAGCCACAAATCTTTCCTGTTAGTCCCCGGCAAAAAAAAAAAAAAAAAAAAAAAAAAAAAGAAGAAGAAAAAGGAGGAAGAGGAGGAGGGGAATGAAAAGGAGAAGAAAAAGAGGAGGAAGAAAAGAATGGGAGAGGAAGAAGAAAGAGAACAAGGATACCCTCCCAGTGGAGGAGCTGGGAGCCCTTAGTCCTGTCTCACTGTGTACCCCACAGTCCACACCCGGCATTCATCCTCTCACACACAAGTCCCAACAGATCCAGACTTTAGATTTGTTCAGTTGTCTAATCCTCAACAGAAGACCAGGAGCTAGAGGGTAATATTTAGTTAGGGTTTGGTACTTGTTTAAAAAAAATAATCAGCGGACATTAAAACTCACCAGTTTCTAATCTTGAAGGCCTGAAATTTTTCTAGCATTGAAAATGAAGAATCGTGTGATTTACGATCTGGGCATCAGAGTGATACCACGTGCAATTTGGAGCAGATTCAAAGCAGAGATTAATAATAATGAGCCGTGAAGGGTGGAGATTAGGCAAGATATTTTGGAGAAGAGTGAGATGCTTACTAATTATAGAACTGAAGAATATATAAACAGGAGAGAGTATTAAAATGGAAGATGGAAAGCATAGGTTAGGGAAAGACAGCGAGAGGCATTGTGTACTAATATAAGGAAAATGCAATATATTGTACATTAATAAATTGCTGTTTATAGCAGTAGGATATGAAGTTGGCCTCTCAAGTACCTTCTCTTAGGTGGTGGTACAATCATAAAAGTTAAAGTGTCAATAGTTTTGTGCTGAGGAGTTTATTTCCTAGGTATAATCTCATTTCCAGTTCTTTCTCCATACTTTCTTGGAGGCTGAGAGCTGCCTTGATTATTTTTCACAAATATATACAAAAATAGGGATAATAGGATTCTATAAATAAAGGTAAAACAAGACAAATAATTTTACAGAGCAAATATATGTAGATTAATGATTTGGGTAGAAACATTTCTAGCTGAACTAGAAGACAATGAGTTGGTAATTTGTAAAATACATTGACTTTTGTAAATTAAGAAAGGATAATACAGTTTTAAAATATTACTGTGATTTAATAAATGTTGTGGTCCATACATTTTTCTATAAAGGGCCAAAGAGTAAGTCTTTTAGTCTTTGAAACACATATGGATTATCATTTTTGCATCTATTCAAATCTGCCATTATAACACACAAGCATCCATAGATTACATGCAAATCCAATAAAGCTTTATTTATAAACACTGTAATTTGAATTCCATTTAGTTTTTATTTGTAACAATTCTTTTGATTTTTTCCAACCACTTCAAAGTTAAAAAAAAAATAACTTTGCTCCTGGATAATTCATCGTTTGGTTGAGAATCCCTGCCAAAAATGAAAATGGGTGAGTATAATTTGACAACCTATTTCCTGTTCACCCACAACTCTTTCTCTTTGCTCTTAAGTCTTTTTAAAAAAAAACTGTAAGACAAATACAAATGGAGAGTTTTTAAAATACAGAAACTATGTAATATTTTCTTATAGGTCCAGTTCCTTAGTATTAAGCAACTTTATGAAACCTGAAGTGGGAGGGTTTTCTAACTCCAAAACACAGATCCTCAACCAAAACAGTAGAAAACTGTAACACAGATCAAAAACTATCTCTTTAAGAGAATGTCATATATGTGAAATATAATATATGCATATTTGAAGTCCAGCAATGGTTCATATTTAATTTCATGTCATCACATTGCTGTTATTGCAGGGACACTCAGACACCAGACTACAAATGGGGTTGGCTGAAAATATTCTATTTTTTTTTGCAGCAGAAGGAGGCAGAAATGTCCCAGTTTAGTCGATCCCATTTTTGGTTGTGCAGGTCACACACCAGCCCTTCAGTTCATGAAGTTTCTCTCTATTTCTGGAATAAAAGCTTCCCTCGCCTGTAGAGCACTTCAGCCACGTCAGCTCAGCGAGGAGAGAGCTGATGGCACTGATTTCCCTGCTGGATGTTGTGAGCAAGACAGCATAAAACTGACAGGCTTAAGGATTCAAATGAAATAGCCCAATTAAAATGCAATAGAAACACGGAGAACAGTACCGCTAGCACAACATATGCCAAGAAGAAAGAAAAGGGTGTCATTGTGGCCAACATCACGCAAGATAAAACATGGGGAGAGAAGTTCAAAAGAGGAGTTTCAAGCTAAAAAAAGAGATCATAGGTACCAGGATAAGGGTGACAGATCACAGAGCCCTACAATCAAACCAGTGCACTTCGCCAATTAAACAACACTGCAGTATTCAGACTCCCAGGACTTGTAAAAGAAAAAAAGTAAATTTTCATAAAATTCCCTGATTCTTATCAAAACAAAACATGCATTTACCCAAAGCTCATCTTCAAAGGTCTGTCCATTTCTATGTTTGTGAATTGTGTTCTTCTACTGCAGAATGAATCTCCCCCACCAAGCCATTTCACTGTACTGATCTGTTCCTTCTATTTGTAAGAATGTGAGAAAAAGCTGGTTAGCACCCTCACCTTACTAGTGTAGACAGCAGGGCATGACAATGCCCCAGAGGAAGATGCAGAAGAGGTAGCAGTGGTGAAGAAAGCCTGCGGACCTGGAAAGATGCGGTTGCATCTCCAGCAAGTCCAAAGTTGAGTAGATCGTCGTGGGCTGTGTTCAGTGTGCAGCTATTATGTCTCAGGCCTACATTTGGCTGGCTTGTGGAATGTCTGAAGTTTGAGTTAACCACCAACAGTAAAAAATGTGGAAATTTTACATAAAAGTGCAATTGTTTTTAGCTCTCTCAGGGCTGTGTAGCTGTGATATAATTTACTGCCTAGAGTTGTGTGAGGAGTAAATGTCAATATATTGAAAGAACTTGTGACAGTACTTGGGACAGGCCATGATGTTAGGCATCAGTACTGATAATTCATGCTGTCACATTTAACAAAGTGACCCTTGCAAAACCAACACAGGAAAATAACTTAGAATTGATCGACAAGGCATGTTTTATGAAAAATATAAATACCTAAGTTACATATACTTCTAACTTGGCGACTTGCTTTTAAAAGTCTACACATGCCCAAAAACATGAAAAGCTATCTTCTAAGGCACCATTCAAAGCTGTATATGAATAGACATAATCGTGCACAAGACAGCAGAAGTCTCATCCTGAAAATGATGAAAGAAAAAAACTTCAAAATACAGCAATGCTATCTCAGTGAGTTCTTAATAAAAGAGCACCATTGTGGAGACAAATGTCCTTAACCTTCACTCCAAGTTCGGGAGGGTGAAACTTCCACGATGTATGTAAAAAAATGTAACAATGAGATCTGTAATGGTATTATTTTAAAATACATTTCACAAAATCACACTAAGTTAATGTTCATTTTAATCATGTCGTTACCTAAACATCTAAAACAAAATAACAGATATAAGCATTTATGTGTAAGTAGCTTCTTGGAGCTTTTACTGACTTTTAAGTTTTCTAAGTATACTTTAAAGTGAGTTTAATTTTCATTTAACTGAATAATTTTTATTTTGTAAAATATTACAGTAAAAAACAGGCAATTTAGGGACAGAAATTTAAACAAGGAAAGAAAGAAAGAAAGAGAAAGAAAGAAAAGCTCAGTGAAGCAGTTCCATCAGAGTTTCCATGGGTTTTTAACAACAAAAAAGGTTTAATGCTCATATTGAGTCTGCTGGGATAGAAAAGATAAATGAGCCCTGTAGTCCTATATAAAAAATATAAATCTATCTTCCTTGATATACTCACTCAATACTGCAGAAAAAGCATCCAAGTGCTCTCTGTTTTCTTTTCCAATATTCTCTTCAGTCAGGTGAGCCATAAACATCACATCAGGAACACGGTTACTACCATGCCCTAAAAAAGACTTGTTCTTCGATAAGCAAAGAGAGAAACATCATTACTTTTCCTGTATCTATAATGATAATATAAATTACAAATATATAAATATTTTTGTTACACACATAAACATTTTTTATTAAAGACTTCACTATAAATTCAGCATTTTCTAGGTATACTCTATTGAGCACAAATCTAAATAATCCTTATCCTGCACTTTTGAAATGCTTTCTTTATCATACCATATATATTCTTAATATAGACATAAAACTTTTTTTAATTTAAAAAATAAAGTTTCCATTGTAAATGGCAACCTCAGAAAAAATGCCAAGCCCCCAAGTCAAAGCAAGAGGTTACACCTCTTGGTGCCCTTCGGGCAGCCCACCCGCAGGCAGACCTCGTGGTGGGAGGAAGGCACCAAGTCCACGTCCCTGACAGAGGAGACAGGGACTGCTTCTCTCTGGCTCTGTTACTGTCATCCAGGTGACTCGCCCTGAGACTTATGAAACTGGGATGGATCACCATCAGAACATCTTATTTCTAACTTGGTTCTCTGAAACTCAGTCCTTAATATCACACAAAAGACCCAGAGAATAATAAATGCCACCTACTCCCAAACCTAGGGTTCAAAGGGAAGTTAGAAGCCAGTAACAAAATCCAAAAGAAATTTGACTACATAGCAATCTTGAATGTCTATGTCACAAAATTAAAATTTATAAATTGTGTAACAGATGAGTGAAGACCTGGGAAAATATCAATTTCTCATGTATATATAAAAGAAAAAAATTTTATATCTAAAAAGCTCTTACAGAATGGCATACAAAATATCAAAGCCCAATTAAAAACTGTGACAAAAGATATTCCCTGACGTTTCAGGCAAGCAAGCAACAACAACAAAAAAACAGTTTTAGAAGCATATATGAAGGAAACAAATCTACTTATAGCAAAACCTAGAGACACCATTTTTTACCCACTGAACTTGCTAAAACAGTTGGTAAACTTTTGGGACAATGACTGTGTGTTACTGCAGCTTCTACTATGAATTCTGTTGGTGGTTGTACAAGTTCATGTAAAACTCCAGGAAGGCCAAGTAGAAAAAGGTTGGATTGAGTGATTCCACTTCTAGAAGTTGTCAGATGAATACACTAAAACAATGTATGACAAACTCATTCATTTCAGTGTTGCTTTTAGTAACAAAAGGCTGGAAATAATCTAAATGCTCATTAGCAACAGACTATTTAAATAAAAATAAGATATGCAGTGATATATCATGGAGTAATTAAAAAGAATAAGGTAGATCTATATATAGTGATACCCTGATACTCGACTGCTTTGAAAGTCATCCAATTTGGTACTTGACCCATTCTGACATGAAGATTCTGTCCTGGTACTCATCATTTGTTTGCCACCCAATGAGCCAGTTTGGTTGGTACTGTTTGCTTTTGTACTCCTGGCATATTTGGGAACCAATTGACCTGTTCCAAGGTACAACTTATACTGATAAAGGCTTATTAACATGGTGACTTCAAAAAAAAATAATAAAGGTACAGAAGAATTACAGACTTTGCTTTGAGTTTACATGAAGTACAGGCACTTTTGTGAATATAGGTTACCTATAGAAGGATTTGCGTGACACTCACTAGTAATAGCTTTGCAGAGTGCTTACAATAGATTCAACATTAATGTAAATTGTTAACTTGTATTATTTTGCATGTAGTAGGTGCGATTACATGTGTTGGGCACACTTATTAGGCCCTTCTTCCAGTTGAGGAAAATAAGGCCTAGAGAGGATAAGTAACTTGCCTAAGGTCACATGGCTAACAGTTACAAGCTGCGATTTGAATACAGTGGGGCTGTCTCCAGAATCAATGTTTTTATCCAGTTAAGTTTTATGCAGTTTACCTATGGAGTAGGAAAACCAGAGATCAGGATTAGAAGGAATATTTATTTTCTTCATTATCGTTTTACCATGTTTTTCAAAACATGAAAATAAAATTGATTCAAAATATCACACAAATTCAAAAGCATATCTGAAAAAAATCAGGAGAAAAAATTCTCAAAATTCTGATAATATCTAATGAAGAAGGACTGGCCCGCCAGATTGTGAAGACTTCTATAAACATAGAAAAATTTAAATGTGAAAAACTGATGGAAGAGCTAGCAGAGATCACTGGAATGGAAAAAAAAATTTAAAAGTCAGTCCTTGCAGCATAAGAATTTAACATGCTATATAAAACCTTGAAAAAGTAGAATTATTCAATTAATGTCATTGGCAAAGTGACAAGTTATGTGGACCGACGTTCAGTTGTCATCTAATACATGCTAAATACACTGCCATGAATTGAAAAAATGTAAAACTGAACATAAAACAACAGGAAATATTTGGGAAAATCTGCTTTCCTAGATAAGTGTTTTCTTAGCATCAGGTATGATGAAGAAAATAATCTGGGGAGGATGGAGCAATTTTTGACAATACCAAAATTCTAAAGGTCCACATTTAAAATATTATAAGCAAGCACAAGACCATCAATTGGAAATAAGAATTTATAACATATAAAACCAAGAGTCAGCACTCACTATATAGAAGATACAATTACAAATCAGAAAGTAAAACATTAAGATATTAAATGAGAAACTAGCAAAGGAAATGAATTGATACAAAAATTACAAATTACGCATAATTTGTTTAATTCTATCTTTGACTTAGATACAATTATTTCCCCCATTTATATGTGAAAATCAACACACAGGAAAGTTAAGTGCTTACCCAGCCTGACAGCCAATATACAGTAAGCTGGGATCTGAATTAAAATTTTATTTTACCCAAAGCCTCTGCTTTTTCAAAACTCTCTGCATAGTGAAATGCATCTCTATACTGAGGCCCCTGACATATGATGGAGCTATGTCCAGATAAGTTTAAAAAAATTATAACTGAAAATGCATCCTTAGCAACACAAAAGACTTCATTCACTGGTTACCCTCATGATCAGGTGGCTGACTGGGGACTGTAGCTCTTTGATGCCCCCTACCATCAAGAATGTAATTTAGAGCATCCCACTAGCTCAGCAAATGATCAAAATTCAGAACCGAAAGTATGGCTTCTCCTGAATGTGTACTGCTTTCACCACCTTAAAGTTAACAAAACAATTTTACAATAAGCCACTGTACACTGAGCACTATCTGTATAAACACACGGTAAACACAGAAGTAAGAATATGCTACTATCAAAAGTAAAATCGAAGAAACCTCCGTTTCATGAATATAAATGATGAATTGGTGTCGCACATCTCTGCATAGCCTCTTAACTGAAGTCACTATGCCGATTTAATTCAGGGGATATCCTTACTACCTGTATGGGTCAGTTTTCCCTCTGCTGGGACAAAATTCCTGTCACATGCAATTTAAAGGAGGAAATGGTTTGCTTGGCTCATGCTTGCAGAGGGTTTAGTCCTTAGCTAGCTGGCTCTGAGACAGAAACATGATGGGGGAAGCATAAGGTAAAGCAAGCTGCCCACCTAATGTCAGCGGGGAGTCAGGGCACAGGTGAAGAGTGCCAGTGACAGAGCCTCCACGTGGACGTCCTGGTGACCCACCTCCAGCTGATTTCACCTTCTATCAGTACAGTCATCCATGAACATTAACAGAGTAATCCATGGATGAGTACGGTACCCCCATGACCCAATCGCTTCTTCAAGAGTCTCTTCATCCTGTCAAGTTGATGTTTAACTGACGCACTATTTTTGTTAGTGAGCCAGCCCAGTGTTACTCATGTGAGAGTTTACATTTTGGGAGTTCAAGTGGGAAAACTACTAACTGTCCCAATAGGAAAGGACTGAATGCATTTCTTGAATATCTTTCAATATTTCTTTCTTCTATGTAGAAGTTTATCAGGAAGCCTGAGGTCAAGTAGTGCTAACTACCTAAAGAATTCTGAACTCACAGAAGCACCACCAGGTGTGTATTCACACTGAGAAGAAATTTAAATTATCATAACATTAGCAATGTCTAATATGAATTTTTCTTTTGTTTGCATTTTTTAAAATAATTTTATAACCAGATAAAACCTTAGGGTGTTTCTGTTTAAAAGTTAATATCTATATTTCGAGTTAAACCTGCCCGTTTGCCAAATTGTGAGCCCCAAGTGCTATTATTAATGACGTTAACTGCTAGACAAGGAAAGATATTGTCAACATGGTAGGAGAGGTTATCTCTGAAGTTTTAACATATTCTTGCCAATTTCATGAACTATTTTAGTCTTAAGGCATCTGTTGCTCTGAAAATGGCCTCTTTCCTCCCTCATGCTTCTTTGCTGTTTTCCTCATCATCAGTTTTCTTTTCAGTCTAGGATTTTCAACTGCCTGATACCAGTGCTTGTTGGCTCCTATTTCTGTGTCCTGGAGCCTCACACCAGAGTAAATGAATAGACAGTATTGAGAGGGGTGAGAATCTTTAACCCAGAGTGTGACGGTCACTAAGATCAGATGGGGCGTGTGGGGGATGGAGGGTGACGGGATGGTGGGACTGCCTACCTCGTTCTCTGTAGCTCCAGAATATTTACTGCGGATGAGCATGTTAAGTAGTAAAGGCAGAGAAGAGGTTGTCAAATGCCAAACTGCAGCTCTAGACTGTCACAGGTACATGGATGCAACTTGAGTCCATGCTCATAATCAGACTGGCATGTGTAAACGTTGTATCCTCTCCCCGGTGTGAGAAATTGAAAGTGTAAATAGGGTCTAAAGTGTACAATATATATGTGAAATGGGAAGAAATTGCTCAAAATGAAAAAGAATCTAGGGTAGGTGAAAGAGTAAAGGACAGTAAGGAAAAGGGAAAAAATGCAAGTCAGTTATACTTTTAGAGTCCCTTAATTCATTAAAAAGGAAGGTTTGTGCTAATACCGACTGGAGAAATTTTTATGCCCATGTCTTGTACCATGAGCAACTACTTTAAAGATAACAACATATAATGCATAAGCTATTGTTGTTCTCCTATTATTTTGTTATGAAATTTTTAAAATCTTTTTTTCTATAAAATAAAAAAAACTAGAAGAGCTAAAATTAAAGTTTACTTTTTAATTTCAAAAAAACCAATAGTCACAGCTGCCAGTTGGCAGGACTTCAAATCTCCTCTCACCAAACAGATGGCATGCAAGCTGATTAATGGGAAAGAGGACACTGCTTTAAAAGGCATATTCTGAGAAAGGTATTATAGGGTTAAGCCAAAAGTCTAAATGGATTTTATCTTACAATTATACCTCTACTAATAAAACTCCACAGAATAAAGGGCATTATTAATGGACCCACTTATCCCATTTTAGCTCAAGTACTTAAAAGACTATAAATATGATAATGTTTATTTCCATGTAACAAATATTCTATTATCATCTAAATAAGAGTTCAAAAAGAAAATAGCAATTTGAATTCATTCTTATTCTGGGCACTGGAAAAGCCCAAAGGAAATATAAAAGTAGAAGCTATGGGAAATATGGGGCATTATAATTATTAAACTAATGTACGGACATGCATCTTACTAAAAGTCATATAACTGTTTTGGTTCCTCTTTAAAAGATGATAGTTCAAGTACTATTCATATTGCTGCAGGTTTCTATGCCTTTTGAAAAGTCATTATATCACACCGGACTTTTTTCATTTGTTTTATAAAAGTAAAATACAGTTTCTGCATATCATATTTATTCACAGTGATACTTGTGAGGAGAAGTGGACAGTAGCAAAGGCATAATCTTGCTGATGTTCTACGTGTCACAAAATGGTCAACTAAAGCACCATCGCAGGGGACTTACTCTATTGGGGCACACTGGTGTCACGTTTTAAATGTCCCCCAAACACAAATGGTCCTACTCTAGCAAAGCAATGAAACAGAGGTCGCTCCTCACCTGCAATTTGCCAAAGCACATGTGGCTCAAGGACCAACGGCCTGGTTTCACCCTGGAAATCACAAGCTGCATGAGTCTAGTATTTCAGCCATGGTGGAGGCCAATTGCTACACCCCCAAGCCTATGTTCTCCGTAAAGAAATAGGCTCTAAAGAATATAATTTTCATCATGTTAAGATCTTGGTAAAAAAGAGAAAAGAAGTTTTTTTAAAAAAGGTTAAAAATCATCATGTAAAATGGCACCATTCATGTTAAATTGCTGCTGTTTTCAAATACAAAATTCAAAATATCCAAAAGGTAATAGGAAAAACAGTCTCTCCTGCCTCCAGATAGCTTCCTTTGGCAAGGACATCAGTTTTGCATGGCTCACTCCAGAGCTATTTCTATGGACAAAACAAGCAAATACGTGACTTTTTCTCTCTCTTTTTTAACCACTTGAGGTTTACAAAATGCATCATTCTGCATATTGCTTTTCTCATTTAATTTGTCCAACAGATTGTTTCACGTCACTATATGTGGGAAAAAAATTTTCATTGGGTCACAGTCACTTGTATGGATATGCAATTAATTATTAAAATTCCCCATTGATGCAGACTGTTTCCCACCCTGTGTTATCACAATGACCAAGTAAAGCAATACATAGGATCCTGCTTAGACCCTAAACTGTGTGACTATTTAATGCATTGGCTGAAACAGTACAGATACACAAGGTCACATCTGAATCCATTTCATTCCTTTATAAGCCTTTCCAACCCTAACTGGCAAATATAGCAGAAGACTCTTAGTAGATAACATTAGTCAAGGGCGATATGGCATATTGAATTTCATTAAAATTTTAAATGACATTACCAATAATTAGAATATTCCCTTGATTTGAGGAGCTGTTTGACCCTAATTAGTGAGCTCCACTTGGTTTTCTTTTGGGCCTTCTGGGGGAAGAAGGCAAGGACTAAACTACATTAACGTTGGGTTTGTGAGGTCAGTTATGATTGTCCTCCCCATTTCAGAACTTTTGTTCCATCAGAATCAGGTGGATTAACACTTAACTCTTCTATATTAAAGCATGGTTCAGGAGCTTTCATAAATCACTGTATTCTAACTATGGTCCATGAGGTATAAAAGAAGTCACTGGAAGGATAGTAGGAATCTCTAAAATTGCCTAAGGGACAAATCTGGGGAAACAGATGAAATTAATGCAACTCGAAGAGGATCAGCAAGCAGAAGAACATCTGTATAAGAAATTCAGAAGCTGCCTTGTGTGGCCACACCCCTGAACCCTCCACAGCAACCAACGAGGAGTCTCCCCCACCCCTCAGCAGGGTCTTGCAATCTTTCTTACCTGTGTCCCACATTGAGGAACATAGTTCACACAGTATTGCAGTGTGTGTGCGTATGTTTAACCAGACCACTATCATTAAGAAAAGACTGAATGTTACGTCTTCTATTTCATTTTGAAAGTACTGGTTTTAACTCATTCATTGATTTCAAGACTTACTGATATGTCAGGACTTGCGGTCTGAAAACTCTGCTCTAGAGAGACAGATTTAGACCACGCAGTCACTGTAGACAAGCAAAGTGCACAAACTTGTGGAAGACATGCAGAGTAAAGAACACAGAAGAGTACTCTGGATTTGGAAGGGGAAAAGGATGGAAGATGGAGCATAAAGTGGGAACATACGTCCTATATCAGCAGAATTAAACCTGCAAGACCTCGACTTCACACTACACAAAAGGGCAACCTGCACATGTAACCCCAGAGCATGGGCACAGCACAAATCACGGCTTCTGTAACAAGAAGAAAAGGAAAGAGGGAGGAAAGAAGGGATGAAGGAAAAAAGGAAGAGCAACATTTTAAGTGCTAATTTAGCATGGAACCTGGTAGCTCAAACTCAAGGTAACTGCTCTGAGAAATTCCCATTTATTTCAGAGGCAATACTTGCTTTCTCTTGCCCTTTTGAGCTTCGCTGCACCAGCTCCTTTCCCCACCATCACTTAGGCTGCAGTCTGCTTGTCTGCCACGAGCTGTCAGCATCCTAAGACCCATAAAATTAAAAAGCTAAACCTTGTAGGATCCAGCTGCCTTTGTATACATTCCCCTAGATCCTAGACTAATTCTTGTCACCTTGCATACCATAAAGTGAATCTAAACTCAATGCTGAAGCTATGTGTGGAGGCCCACAGCCTTTCTTACCCTGTGCTCCGTTTCGTGATCTGTCTGATTAGATGACATTCTCCTCAGTCTCTCTCTCTCTCTCCCTCTCTTTTTGTCTCTCTCTTGTTCTTATCACGTGGCAACTACTTCTCTTCTGGGAGCGTTAAGCCTTCCTGAAAGGTTTCAGCTTTGGCATTTATTCCCTCTGCAGTTCTAAAGTTAGTAGAGAAGTAGAAATATTTCATCTCCTTGCTTATGCCTCCACTCTTTCAAATTATTCCCAGGATATGTCAAAGCAAGAAGAAATATCTTAGAGACTGTGACTGAGTTAAAATTGTGGAGAAGAGTGGCCTGTCTTGATGAAGTTCTCCGGCGCAGCCACCCAGGTGAGGCTCCTGAGCTCACGGAAAGGGTTTCCTTGCAGGCTTTCCTGCTCAAGTGGGAATCTGACCCTTGCCGGCTGACTGGACACCCTCAAGAGTCCAGGAAAGGCCACCTGAAGTTTCCAAGCTCGTTAACTAGGCCTAGCGTGGCAGGTGGTCCTCCCTGTGATTTCTTCAACTGCAGAGTGAATACCCTGAGTTTGCCTCCTATTTTTAGCCACGTTTGTAATAATAGAATGAAAAAGAAGTGACTACCTGAACTCTTGCTACACGTCAATCAGAGAGAGCAAATACAGCTCCCTCTGACAGTTACTAAGTTAGAGCGAAGGAATTTCTAAGCAGCTCAGTAGTGTGAATTTGCACATTCTTAAGACTGGCTGTTTCCTGGATACGCTCACTACCCATAAAATGTGAAACGTGATATGGAACATATTTGGCATTCACAGGTGACAATCCGATCCTCGTGAGTCTAATTATAGCATCAAGGATTATCAGCGAGGAGCCGGTTGCCTGGGTGTGGTGGGTGGCGAGGCTGTGTCACTCGGGAGACTTTCCTGTCACTCCAGCTACCTCAGCCCTCAACACACAGCCACAGCCGAAGAGGCAGCACCCTACAAAACACAAAAATTACCAGTCTCCGAGGTCAAAAAGGAAACATAAGGCCCGTGAGAAGTATGCTTATTTTAAAATGCAACAAAAATAGAAACTTCTAAATTTCTTTTCAATGTTAACTTCTGCTTCTTCCTTAAATCCATGGGTATGTTAAGCCTATTGTTTCCTGATTTGATTTCATTTTGTTTATTGTTCTTTCATGTTGCCATCATAATCTGATCTCACTGAACACCAGTTTTCATATTTCACTTTAGCAAATTATTTTGAATGAAATCATTCAATATATAACATTTATAAGGAATAATGGTTCACAGTAAGGCTTCCATTTTATTTCAAGGAATATTTACTTTCACTTCTATTATATTGGTTTAATGCTCAGTGTCCCAGAATATGTAAGAGATGTTGGTGGTAACGTATCTTACATACGACATACCTCTGAAGATGTGACTGAACTAAAAAAACTGGTTGTTTTTCTTGTGAAGAAACAAAGTTTTGGTACCACTCCTTAATTACAGTGAACCAATTACTTTTCTCATTCACCAAAGACTAGAGTTCTCTACCTCTAGAGTGAGTAGAGGTGGTCTGAATTGGAAGATGCAGGGACTGTTGAGAGAAGGAGGAAGATCCTGAAAATGTGACTAAGAAAATGTTAAGATGGATAAAAGTCCTCTATTCAGTTGTGTACCAAGCACAGTCCATCACATCCCAAATGGGAGTACTTTTAAAGTTCATACAAATCTCAAGAAAAAATATATTTGTAAGAGTCCACTAACTAGAAAAAAATTATTTAAAAGCATTATTAGTCACCCAAAAATACACTATGAAATTATGAAACTAGGCCCCCCTCCTCCTCCACAGACCCAGGGACCTGCGGGATCATTGTCCTTTTCCACTCCACCCCACGCCATGGACCTAGAACCTGCAGGATCATCAGACTCGCCCTGTCTCCTCGCCCCATGGACCTAGGACCCAGCGGGATTGTTGGCCACTCCCTGTTCTTACCCCACAAACCTAAGGGGTCAGCGGGATTGCTGGTCTCCCCTCCTCCTTGTCCCATGACCTTGGAGAAAGGCAAGATGGTCGGTCACCCTCCCCCCCAACCCAAAAGACCACAGCAAACCATGGACAATTAGCGACACTTTCACCATCTACAGAACCTTGGTGGGCTGGTGGGAGCCTCAGCAACCCCTCACACACACAGAGGACCTCAGCAGGCTTGCAACAGTGTGGTGAGTTTCCCCCGCAAAGGAGGATTTCAGTGGGTAAACAGAAGCAGCAGTGAACTCCCTTGGTGAGCCTGGCAAGACTGTGGGTGAACCCTTCCTCCATCCAGAGAACACCAGGTGGGTTGAGGAGAGTGCTGACAAGGCCTCCCCTAACCCGGAGGAAACCAAACGGGCCTACGAGATACCCAGTGACACAGTGGGTCCCCAGCTGAGGTGCACACTATAGCCAGGTAGATCTGGTGGCCTGGAACAAACTGAAGCCATAGTAACAACAGGAGCTAAGGATTGACTTACATCAATACCCCTAGGCTACTCAGCTTAGGAAGAATATAGGACTCACACAACAGGCCCTGCAGGAGAAATTCAAGTGATTGGTCCCTCCCCTTCATTGAGGGACTCAGCAATTGTACAAACATCAAGCACACAGTAGGACCCTAAGAACACACAACAGACAGTAGAGACTAGTGGGATTGAAAAGACCAAAATATTAACCCAAGAGGTGAAAAGGACAAAACAAAAGAGCAAAATGCAATCTCAAATGTCCAGTCCAGCAGGAACAAGTATAGAGGACATCAAAATAGAGGACATTAGAAGTATACACCTGAATTTCTAGAAAGACATCAAGTGAAATAAAGAAACAAATTCATGAGGCTATAGAGAAAATCATATTAGAAATATTCTCTCGTGCCGGGCGTGGTGGCGCACGCCTTTAATCCCAGCACTCGGGAGGCTGAGGTAGGCGGAGCGTTGTGAGTTCGAGGCCGGCTTGGGCTACAACGTGGCGCAAGGCCGACCTGAGCTACATAGTGCGACCCTGCCTCAAAAAACCAGGGCCGGGAGTTTGGCTCAGTGGCTTAAGCGCCTGCCCTGGCAGGTGCGAAGTTGTGAGCTCGATCCCCAGTGCCGCAAAAAAAAAAAAAAAAAAAAAAAATCTCTCGTGTAAAGAACAAAGGAGTTGCTCAACATAGCTAGAGAAGACATAGATAAAAAAAGTACAGGAACATGGGAAAATGATGAAAACCTTGAATGAACAATATAGAAAAGAAGTAGAATGCATGAAATAAATTCAAAGAGCTAACCAGGGAATAAAAGATTCTACTGAAACCTGACAAAACCATTTGAATGAAGCTGAGGATAAAATTTCAGGCCTTGAGGACATGATCATAGCTAGTATCATGAAAGGAAAGAACTTTTAAAAATAATAAGACAGCATGAACTAATAATTCAACAGCTTCACGATGATGCAAAGAGAAACAATATAAGATTAATAGGCATCAATGAAGATGCAGGAGTCAACGTAAATGACATTGATAAACTATGTGCAAAAGTAATAGCAGAAAATTTCCCAAACATGGGAAAAGAATCAGATATACAGATAAATGAGGCATATAAAACGCCAAACAGTTGTAACCAAAATAAATCTACACCCAGACATATAATAATTAAGATCCCAGAAATCCAGCATAAAAACAGAATACTAAAAGCTATCTGAGACAAGACACAACTCACCTATCAAGAAAACCCTATTAGAATCATGGCAGACTTCTCAGCACAAACCCTCAAGTCAAGACGAGCTTGAAGCAAAGTGTTTCAACCCCTGAAAGAAAACAACTTTCAACCCGGATTGATGTACCTGCAAAACTTTTTTTCAAAATTAATGGAGAAATAAGATACTTCCATGACAATGAACAGATGAAGACATTCATATCTACCAAGCCAACCCTAGAAAGAGTACTGAAAAACATACTACATAGAGATAAAAATGACTACAATTTCCAGAACAACAACAGAAAGAAACCAACAGACAGGGCAAGCAATTAAACAAGGCGGGAAAGCAAGAAACCCAACAACAGGAAAATAACATGACAAAGTTGAGCCAGTACACATCAGTCATATCCATCAGTAAATGGCCACAATTCACCAATTAAAAGAAGAAGGTTGACAGAATGGATCAAGATACAGGATCCAACAATATGCTGTATACAGGAAAACACAAATAACTCAAAGGGAAACTCGTAGACTAAAAGTCAAAGGATGGAAAATAATATTCCATGCAACAGGAACCCATAAAAAAAACAGGGGTAGTTATTCTGTTTGCAGACAATGTGAACTTCAAACCAAAAATGATCAAAAGAGATAAAGAATGTTACTACATACTTGTTAGTGGAAAAATACAAGAGGAAGAGCTAATAACTGTAAATACATATGCACCAAATACAGGAGAAGCCAATTACATAAGACAGATACTAACAGACATGAAAAACCAAATATGTAACAACACAATTGTAATAGGGGACCTTAATACCCCATTGTCACCAAGAGATAGGTCAACTAGACAAAAAGTCAGCAAATAAATAACAGAACTAAATCAAACCTGTGAACAAATGGACTTAGTGGACTTTTACAGAGTGTTCCAATCAACCACATCAGAATATACATTCTTCTCAGCTGCACATGGGACATAAAATAGACCATATATTAGCCCAAAGAACATTTTTAAGTAAATGCAAAAGGATTGAAATTATCCCATGCATATTATCTGACCATAGTGCACAGAAATTGGAAATTAATGGCAAAACTAACTGTAAAACCTATGGAAAGATATGGAAATTAAATAACAACCTCTTGAACAACCAATAGGTTACAGATGAAATTAAAGAAGAAATTAAACAATACCTACAATTCAATGAAAATGCATATGCAACACACCAAAAGCTGTGGGATGCAATGAAAGCAATCCAGAGAGGGAAATACATAGCAATGAACTGTCATATCAGAAAAACTGAACAAGTGCAAATAAACAACCTAACGCTACACCTCAAGCTTTTAGAAAAAGAAGAGCAAGTGAGGCCCAAAGCTCATAGAAGATAGAAAATAATAGAGATCAGAGCAGAAATTAATGCAATTGAGACTATGAAAGCAATAAAAAACTTAATGAATCAAAGAGCTGGTTCTTTGAGAGAATGAAATAAAAAAATTGATAAAACTCCAGCCAACCTTATCAAGGAAAAGGGAAAAAACTCAAATTCATGCAATAAGGAATGAAAAGGATGAAATTACTACAGATCCCATGGAAATTCAGAAGATCATGAATACCTACTTTGAAAACCTTTACTCACATAGGGTGGAAAACATAGAGGAAATGGACAGATTCCTAGAAATATATGAATTACCAAAGCTGAATCAAGAAGATATAACAATTTTGAATAACCCAATATCAGCTACTGAAATTGAAAATGTGATTAAAAACTTACCAACAAAGAAAAGCGCAGGTCCTGATGGATTCACAGCTGAATTCTATAAGAAATTTAGAGAAGATTTAATGCCAATATTCCTCAAACTTTTTAATGAAATTAAAAGGGAAGAAATTCTTCTTAACTCATTCCTGGAAGCAAGTATTACCCTCATACCAAAACCAGAAAAAGGCCCAACCAAAAAGGAGAACTATAGGCCAATCTCCATAATGAACATCGATGCAAAGATTCTCAATAAAATACTGGCAAATAGACTGCAGCAAATCATCAAGAAGATTATACATCATGACCAAGTGGAATTTATCCCAGGAATGCAGGGATGGCTTAATATACACAAATCAATAAATGCAATACACCACATCAACAGAGCTAAAGTCAAAAATCACATGATCATCTCAATAAACACAGAAAAAGTCCAAAACTTGTTCATGATAAAAACCCTACAGAAACTTGGAATAGATGGTATCTACTTCAATCTGATAAAAGTCATCTGTGACAAACCAACAGCCAACATTGTACTAAATGGACAAAAACTGAAATCTTTCACTCGAAAATCAGGAACAAGACAAGGATGTTCACTACCACCACTCCTATTCAATATAGTTCTGGAAACATTAGCCAGAGCAATTAGACAAGAGAGAGAAATAAAAAGAATAAGGATAGGAAAGGAAAAGTCAGATTATTACTATTTACAGATGGCATGATACTCTATATAGAAGATCCCAAAAACTCTATCAAAAGACTATTAGAGTTAATAAGCAAATTCAGCAGTGTAGCTGGATACAAAGTCAACACTCATAAATCAGTAGCATTTCTGTACACAAACAATAAACTCACTGAGAGAGAAGTCATGGAAATGACACCTTTCACAATAGCATCCAAAACAATGAAATACTTAGGAATCAACCTAACAAAGGATGTAAAAAACTTATACATTAAAAACTATAGTACTCTAAAAAAGGAAATTGAAGAGGATGTCAGAAAATAGAAAGATATCCCTTGCTCTTGGTTAGGAAGAACCAACATTATGAAAATAGCTATACTCCCAAAACTGTTATACAGATTTAATGCAATTTTGATCAAAATGCTATTAACATACTTTACAGATCTAGAGAAAACATTCGTAAAATTCATTTGGAAACAAAAGAGACCTAGAATAGCAAAGTCAATCCTGGGCAACAAAGGCAAGGCAAGAGGCATCACAACCCCTAATTTGAAATTATACTACAAAGCTACAGTGATAAAATTAGCATGGTACTGGCAAAAAACAGACCTGATGATCAGTGGAACAGATCAGAAGATGCAGACACAACTACAAAGACACTTAGCCACCTTATCTTTGACAAAGGGGTTAAACATGTTTACTGGAAGAAAGATAGCCTCCTTAACAAATGGTACTGGAAAAATTGGCTTTCCACATGCCAAAGACTGAAACTAGACCTATGTTTATCACCATGCACAAAACTAAAGTCAAAATGGATCAAAGATCTAAATATTAAAGCAGAAATGCTAAATCTACTGGAAGATAAGGTAGGTAGAAATCTTGAAGGGATAGGGGATAGGCAAAGTGTTCATGAACAAAATGCAAACCACATGGGAAGTACTTCAAAAAATCAACAACTAGGATCTCTTCTTATTAAAAGGTTTTTGTACTTCAAAAGAAATCATGAACAGAGTGAAAAGAAAACTCACAGAATGGGAAAGAATTTTAGCCAACAGTCCCTCAGACAAAGGACTTGTATCTAGAACATATAAAGAACTGAAAAACATCAGGCTCCCCAAATTCCAAGACCCAATCCAAAAAATGGGCATCTGAAAGCAACATGCACTCCTCAGATGAAGAAATACAAATGGCTAATAAATACATGAAGACATGCTCAACATCACTGGTCATTTAAAAAATGCAAATTAAAACAACATTGAGATTCCATCTCACTCCAGAAAGAATGACTGCCATCAGGAAATCAACTGACACCAAATGCTGGCGGGACTGTGGGGAAAAGGGAACACTTCTCCACTGCTGGTGGGAACATAGATTGGTGCAACCACGTGGAAATCAGTGTGGAAATTCCTCAAACAACTAGGATGGGAAGTTCCATTTAATCCAGCTATTCCACTTCTAGGTATTTTCCCAGAAAAATTGAAAATGTCATGCCACAGCAATATATGTGCCCCCATGTTTATAGCAGCCCAATTTGTAATAGCTAAATCTTGGAAACAGCTGAAATTTACATCAACCACAGAATGGATAAAAAAAAAGATGTGGTATTTTTATACAGTGGAATATTACTCAGCTATAAAGAGGATACTCTTGAGGCTTCTATAGGTAAATGGAGGCAACTTGAGACCATACTCATAAGTGAAATAAATCAAACTTATATTTATGAATATCATATGGTCTCCCTAGTAGAAAAAAATAAAAAATAAAAATCTGAAAGAGCAATAAGATCCAAAATATACAATAGATATTGTAATAATGAAAGGGAAAGAACATGCTCAAAAGGACAGAACAACTAGGATAGGGGAAAGGAAAAAAGGAAGACAGGAAAAGATTTTGTATGTTGGTAAACACATATAAATGTATGTACATATATGTATGTTAGTTAGATAGCTATACTACTAATCTCTGTTAGTTCATCAAAAAAGAATGGTTTATACTGTCATTGTTTGGTTTATAACTTTTGTACCTAGATTTTATCACCTGAACAACTACTTCTAAGATAACAATATGTATTATATTAACTAGTGTCAATTCCCTACTTTTTTTTATTCTATATCATTTCTATCTATTTCTTGTTTTGCTTTTTAAAATAAAAAAATTATGAAACTACTAGAAGAAAACATAAGGGCAGGACTTCAGGATATTAGAATGGAAAAGACAGCACTCAGGAGGCTGAGGCAGGAGGATTGTTAAGAGTTCAAGACCAACCTGGCTACAAAGTGAGCTCAAGGCCAGCCTGAACTGCATAGTGAGACCTGTCTCAAAAAGACAAAAAAAAAGGGGGGGAGGGAATCTTGGATTAGACATCAAAAGCACAAGAGACAAAAGATAAAATAAACAAATGGGATTGTATCAAACTAAAATTCTTCTGAATCAGAAAAGAAGCATCATTGGAATGAAGGAACAGTTTAAAAGAAAGTATTTGCAAACTATAAATCTGAAAAAGGGATATACATATCCAGCATATATAAGAAATCCCCCCAAAATAGCACAAAAAACTGATAAAAATATAAGAAATAGATCTAAATAGATGTTTCCTAAAATAAGATAAACAAATAACTAATAATAAATGCTCAACATGACTAATTATCACGGAAACATGAATGAGAACCAAAAAAGCTAGCACCTCACTTCAGTAAGAGCAACTGTTATTAAAAAGACTAAAGAGAAATGAAAGGTAGCATATACGTGAGGAAAAGAGAGCATTGTACATTGCTAGTGGCAATGTAAATTTTCATATCTGTTACGGAAAACAGTATGGAGGATACTCAAAAACTTTAAAATGTAGAGCTAACATAGGATCCAGCAGTCTCACTTCTGAGTATCTACCCGCAGGAAATGAAATCACTGTGCCAAGGAGACATCAGAGCTTCTGTGCTCATTGTGCCACTATTTACACAGCCAAGAAACACAAACAACCAAAGCGCCCACCAGCAAATGAATGAATAAAGAAAATACTGTGTATACACAAAATGGGGTATTATTCAGCTACAAAGAAGAATGAAATCTTGTCATTTGTGACAATATAGATGGAAGCAGAGATCATTATGTTAAGTACAATAAGCCTCGCCCAGAAAGACAAGTGTCACATCATCTCACAAGTGGAACTTTTAAGAAGTTGATTGAGGAGGGTTGAAAGTAGAATAGTAGTTACCAGAGGCTGGGGACAGAAGTGGGTGAGGGCTGGGGAGAGAAGGTTGATCAGTATTCATCTCCAGTTAGAGCTGGAGAGTAGTCAGCCGTCCTCATGTAATGAATTGCACAACAGAATGACTGTAGATAACAATTAATTGTGTTCTGCCTGTTTCAAACAATCTGGAAAGAAGAATTGTTAATGTTTTCATCATAAAGAGATGATACCTATTTGAGAAGATGGATATGTACACATCACATAATGTGTATGTGTATAGAAGCATCACATGCAGTGCTGTGCATACAAACAACATTTTCTGTTTTTATGTGTCAGTTCAAAACAAGAAATAAAAACATGGCCAATCCACAGAATTCATAAATTTACTTAGACATTAATGTCACTCTCATGTCTAAAAACTGTT
>RJWM01022223.1:0-34042 GCA_004363535.1 Dasyprocta punctata | reverse complement strand
TGTCGCTGTTTCTGGAGCAGTGGACTTCTTTATCTCTCTCTAGAATGTCCTTCAGTATTCTTTGTAGGGTTGGCTTGGTTGTCATAAATTCTTTTAGTTGTTCTTTGTCGTGGAAGTATCTTGTTTCTCCGTTGGTTTTAAAAGATAATTTTGCAGGGTACATCAGTCTGGGTTGAAAGTTATTTTCCTTCAGGGCTTGCAATACTTCACCCCAGGCTCTTCTTGACCTGATGACTTGTGTGGGGAGGTCTGTTGTGATTCTGATGGGCCTTCCTTTGTAGGTAATCTGTCCCTTTTCTTTAATAGGTTTTAATATTTTGTTTTTGTGTTGAATTTCTGGAATCTTGATTATTATATGTCTGGGTGTAGGCCTATCATGGTCAAGTTTAGCTGGAGTTCTATATGCTTCAGTTATCTGAAAGTCTCTTCCTGTTCCCATACTTGGAAAATTTTCTGCAATTATTTCTGTAAATAGGCTTTTAATTTGATTTGTATTGACCCCTGCCTTTTCACTCACACCTTTTATTCATAAATTATAGTTCCTTGGGTTGTCTTGCAGCCATTGCACTGCCACTTCCAGATTTCTTATTATTTTTAATAAGTCTTGTCTCTCTCTACCATGCTGCAATTTTCTCTTCGAGATATGAAAGACTATCTTTAGTCTCTTTCAGGTGGTTCTGCCAACTTTTATTGAAGTCTTTGAGTTCCTGGTATTCTCTCTGAATCTGATTGATGCATTCTAAGTTTTTATTTTTCTCATTCTCAATCTCCTTTGATTTTCCATCCTCCACCTTTCTGGCTATGTCTCCTTTAGAGGCACTAAGGGATTGCCCTATTATTAATTCCATTTCAATTCTGAGTTAGGCTAACAGTGCCACTTTAATTTCTTTCATAGCTTCATGGAGTTGTCTCCCCACTTCGGTTGTCATCTCCTCTGAGAGTTTAATTTTTGGACTCTCAACCTTGTCTGCCTTTACGTCAATCGGGTTTGTGCTGCTTGTATCGGAGTCCGGAGAGCGCCCTCTACCTTTCCTTCTTGGCATTTTCCTGGGCTCTGCTGTGTTTCCCCAGCCCGCCTCAGCTCCGTGGATGTCTGGTGAAGTGCACGTGGATAGGGCCGTCAGCCTAATTTCCTCTATCACCCCCAGGGCACCCGTGCAGATTCCGCCAGGACCCTCCAGGGCCTGGTGTGGGCAAGGAACCGTGCCTAATTAGGTGCAGTTCCAGTCTCAAGATGGAAGCCTGTTCCTCGCTCTCCCTGGGGAGTGGGGGGTGGGGGGCTGGGGCCTGCCCAGTTTACTCACTCACCAGCTCGCGACCACCTCTTTCCACGATCGATAGCTGCCTCCGCCATCGCCGCCTTAGCCGTTGCCGCCTTAGTCGCAGAAGTTCAATCCACAGAAGTTCAATCGCACATCTCAAGCACTTTAATCGCACCTTCCCAGTTTGTGTCCGCATTGATTGGATTGAGCTCCGGTCAGAGGCGCCGCCACCTTTGTTTCTTTACTTCTTTTTTTTTACTCTTTCCGTGGGCTACAGTTCTCAACCTAGACTCCTCTTAGGTCCTGAGGATCCATCTCCCTCCCCTTTCCTTCTTTCTGTTATTGTATTATTTTGTATTCCAGCATTTGGGAGGTATATTCCAGGGAGCCTCCCTACAGCAGAGTCATCAGGTCGGCCATTTTGCAGGAACATTTATCTCTAAGTTTATCAGACAGTAGTTGGACCAGGCAAATTTAAGAAAAATACACTGAAATTTTTCTTATCACAGGTGTCTTATATTTTCATTGTAAAGGCTTAGAATATGTAAAGAAATGAAATAATGAACGTATGCCCAAAGACAATTCGCATTAACATGATTACGGTCATATAATTACACATTTATAATTTTTATTTAACCAATGTATTCATTGCAATAAAATCAGAATCATGAATTTCAACATCTAAAACAGTACCCAGTATGTTCCTGACCCCAATAAAATGTATTGAATAAATACATGAAAATATACACCAAAAAGCCAATACAATAATGAAGAAGACCTATTCAAACATATGGTTGTGAAATTTTAGGATACTGAAGATATGACAGTAAAAAATCTTTTAGACACAGAAATAAAATCACATATAGGAGTCACAATATAACATTTAAACATATTAAAGAAATTTAATTCTAACCTACAATTCTATGCTTAATTTAAAAATTCAGAGAAAAAAAGATTAATGTCAAATCCAAATACACTAGATCTCAAAATAGTTCTTTCTGAGAGAAAGAAAGAAAGAAAGAAAGAAAGAAAGAAAGAAAGAAAGAAAGAGGGAGAGAGAGAGAAAGAAAGAAGGAAGGAAGGAAGGAAGGAAGGAAGGAAGGAAGGAAGAAAGAAAGGAAGAAAAAAAAGGAAAGAAAGGAATTATTCACTAAAGTAATGGAGTAAATAAACAAGGAAGATGTAAGCTCAATGAAAAGTTGTTCCAGCAGAGGAAAAGAATGAAAATAGCCTCTTGAACAATTGTGAAGGGAATTCCTAAAACAGCACCCATTGCTTGTCTACAATGTCCAAAACTATGTAAGAACCTGGAGTAAACTCCAGGAAAAGAAAAGGCAACTGATAAATTACGAATAAATTCTGATGAGAGTGACTATCAACAAACATCAACAAAATGTTTTTCATAGATCTTTAGTGTCTAAAATGTAGCAATATGGGAAAAAGAAAAGATAATTTTAACTCTAGGTTAAACAAAAATTATGTAAATAAGGACATAGATCTTAGTAACTATTTGAAGTTAATAATATAACACAATTGTTAGAAAGGGGGTGGAAAACACTGAACTGTACTTTATTTATTTATCTTTATATTTTTACTTAATAGAAAAAAGACACAGAAAAGAAAAACAAAAAGTCAAAGAGCCAAGCAAACAACAACAAATCCAATACAATAACATTATAGGTTTACAAAACAAGATGATAGGAATTTGACAATGGTTGTACTATTGCATATCGTTACCTTCGAAAGGGTTGTTTAGATGAACAGATGTAGACATGTAAAACTGATCTATTCATATGAGTATTAACTGTTCTTTTTCAATAATAGCTACATTCAGTGGTATAGTCATTTTGGCTATCTTATGTATACATATATACAAATTTATGTCTTTTTCCTTTTCCCTTCCTTCTTTCCTACTTTCCTCTATCCCAATTACTTTTCCTCTTTGAGCAGTTTCTTACCCCTACACAGTATTGTAGATTTTGGATTGTATATACTTTTTCAGTTTCTTACACTAGTGAGACAGAATGGCATTCACGCATGTGAGTTTGATTTATTTCACTTATGAGTATGGCCTCAAGTCGTGTCCACTTAGTTATAAATGTCTTCATGCAATCTTTCTTGATAGCTGAGTAGTACTCTATTGTATAAAAATACCACATCTTTTTTAACCATTCCTTGATTAATGGGTACTTGGGTTGTTTCCAAGATTTGGCTACTACAAATTGGGTTGCTATAAACATGGGTGCATATATATCACTGTGCTATAATGCTTTCAATTCTTCTGGGAAAATGCCCAGAAGCGGGATAGTTGAGTCAAACGGAATCTCTAATCCTAGCTTCCTGAGGAATCTCCACACTGATTTGCACAGTGGTTGCACCAGCCTACACTCCCACCAACAGTGAAGAACAGTTCTTTTGCCCCACAGCCCCTCCAGCATTTGTTATTGGTTGATTTCTTCATGTTGGCCATTCTTTCTGGGGTGAGATGGAACCTCAGTGTTTCTTTAATTTGCATTTACTGAATGATCATTGACATTGAACATTTTTCATATATTTATTTGCCATTTGTATTTCTTCCTCTGAGAAGTGTATATTCATCTCAGATGCCTATTTTTGGATTGCATCCTTGAATTTTAGGGGCCTGATTTTTTTAATTCTTTGTATGTTTAGATAGAGGTCCTTTGTCTGAGGGACAGTTGGCTAAGATATTTTCCCAATTTGTGAGTTTTCTTTATACTTTGTTGGAGATTTCCTTTGACATGCAAAAACTTTTTAATAAGATGAGATCCCAGTTGTTGATTCTGGGAAGTATTTCTCGTGCAGTTTGATTTTTGCTCGTGAACTCTCTGTCTACTTCTATGTCATCAAGATTTTTACCTACTTTGTGTTCCAGCAAATTTACTCTCTCTGTTTTAATATTCGTATCTTTTATCCATTTTGACTTTAGTTTAGTGCATGGTGATAGACATGGATCTAGTTTTAGTTTAGGGCATATGGAAAGTCAGTTTTTCCAGCACCACTTATTAAAGAGGCTGTCTTTCTTCCTATGTTCATGTTTGGCCACTTTGTCAAGGAAGTGGCTGAGTGTGTTTGTGATTGCAGCTGTATCTTCCAATCTATTCCAATGATCTTCAGGTCTGTTTATTCCAGTACCATGCTGATTTTATCACAGTACGTTTGTAATATAGTGTCAAGTCGGGGATTGTGATGCCTCCTGTCTTACTTTTGTTTCCCAGAATTGCCTTTGCTATTTTAGGTCTCTTCTGGTTCCAGATGAATTTCAGGGATGATTTCTCTAGCTCTATGAGGTATTCAGTTGGTATTTTGATTGGGATTGCATTAAATCTGTATAACAATTTTGGTAGAATAGCCATTTTCACAATGTTTGTTCTTTCTATCCATGAACAGGGACTACCTTTCCATTTTCTGAAATCCTCTTCAATTTCCTGTTTCAGAATAATGTAATTTTCACTTCCCCTGTTAGACTGATTCCTAAGTTTTTTTTTTTTTTTTGGATGCTATAGTGACAGGTGTGGTTTCCCTTATTTCTCTCTCAGTGAGTTTGCTGTTTGTGTACAAGATGCTATTGATTTTTGAGTGTTGACCTTGTATTCCAGCAACATTACTGAATTTGATTTTAAATCTAGAAGTCTTTCAATGGATTTTTGGGGGTCTTCTGTGTAGAGTACCGTATCATCTGCAAATAGTGGTAATTTAACTTCTTCCTTTTTTATCCTTGTTCCTTTTATTTCTGTCTCTTGTCTAATTGCTCTGGCTAATATTTCCAGAACTAAATTGAATAGCAGTGGTTTCTTGGTCCTGATTTTAGGTTGAAAGTTTTCAGTTTTTCTCCATTTAGTAAGATGTTGGCTGTTGATTTATGGTATATGACTTTTATCAGGTTGAGGTAGAGATCATCTTTTCCAACATTCTGTATGGGCTTTTATCATGAATGAGTGTTGGATTTTGTTGAAAGCTTTCTCTGCATCTATTGAGATGATCATGTGATTCTTGTCCTTGACTCTGTTGATATGATGTATTACGTTTATTGACTTGTGTATGTTGAACCATTCCTTCATTCCTGGGATTAATCTCACTTGATTATGGTGTATAATCTTTCTGAGACTTGCTGTATTCTATTCATTCTTATATTATTGAGGATTTTGCATCTATGTTCATTACGGAGATTGGCCTGTAATTTTCTGTTTTGATTGGGTCTTTCTCTGGTTTTGGTATTAGGGTAATACTTCCTTCCAGGGATGAGTTAGGGAGACTTGCTTCCCTTTCAATTTCATTGAAGAGTTTGAGGAGTGTTGGCATTGTCTTCCCTAAATTTCTTGTAGAATTCAACAGTGAATCTGTCAGGACCTGGGCTTTTATTTCTTGGTAAGTTTCTAATTACATTTTTAATTTCATTAGCTGAAATTGGGTTATTCAGCAGTTTTACATCTTGATTCAGCTTTGGTAATTCATAAGTTTATAGGAATCTGTGCATTTCTTCTGTGTTATCAAGCCTATGGGAGTAAAGGCTTTTGAAGTAGGTATTAATGATCTTCTGTGTTTCCACAGGGTCTGTAGTGATTTTACCCTTTTCACTTCTTACTGCATGGATTTGAGTTTTTTCTTTCCTCTTTTTGGTAAAGTTGGCTAGGGATTTATCAATTTTATTTATTCTTTCAAAGAACAAACACTTTGATGCATTAATTCTTTGTATTGTTTTCTTATTTTGAATTGCATTATTTTCTGCTCTGGTCTTTATAATTTCCTTCCTTCTTTAGAATTTGGGCTTGACTTGCTCTTTTTTTTTCTAGAAGTCTAGAAGTTTGAGGTGTGGCATTAGGCTCTTTATGTGTGTTCTTTACATTTTTCTGATGTGGGAGGTTAGTGCTGTAAATTTCCTTCTGAGGAGTGCTTTCATTTTGTCCCACAGTTTCCATATTGTATTTTCATTTTAGTTTGATTGTAAATATTGTTTAATTTCTTCTTTAATTTCTTCTGTGACACATTGATTGGAGGAGAGTTTTATATAACTTCCATGTGTTTATGGGGTTCTTGTGAAGTTTTTTGTCATTAATTTCTAATTTTATTGTGCTATGGTCAGATAATATGCAAGGAATTATTTCAATTCCTTTGCATGTTCTGTGGGTTAGTATATGATCTATTTTAGAGAATGATCCATGTGCAGTGGAGAAGAACAAGTATTCTGTTTTTGGGTGGAGCACTCGGTACACATCTACTAGGTCCATTTGTTTACAAGTTTGATTCAGTTCTGTTATTTCATTGCTGATTTTTTGTTTGGTTAATCTGTCTCTATCTGACAATGGGGTGTTAAAGACCCCTGTTATAACTGTATTATTGGTTAGTGGGTTTTTCTTATCTATTAAGATTTGTTTTGCATAGTTGGGTACTCCCATATTTGGTGAATATATATTTATGATCATAATCTCTTCCTCTTCAAGCTTTCCCCTAACAAGTAGTTAGTGAACTTCTTTATCTTTTTTGATCATTCTTGGTTTGAAGTATACATTGTCTGCAAACAAAATAGCTACCCCTCCTTTTTTCTGGGTTCCTGTTGCATGGAGTATTGTTTTCCAGCCTTTGATTTTTAGTCTGTGAATTTCCTTTTGAGTTAAATGTGTTTCTTGTATACAACATATTGTTGGATTTTGTTTCTTAACCCACTCTACCAGTCTGTTTCTTTTAACTGGTGAGTTGAGGCCATTTACATTGATTGATATAACTGATATGTACTGACTTATTTCTGTCAAGTTATTTTTCTGTTGTTGGTTTTCTATGCTTTTTATTTAATTGTTTCCCCTACTTAGTGGTTTCCTTTTGCTGTTGTTCTTGGGATTGTAGTTATACTTGTCCCTTTCTAAAATGTCTTTCAGTACTCTTTGTAGTGTTGGTTTGGTGGCCATGAATTTCTTCAGTTGTTCTTTGTCATGGAAGTATCTTATTTCTCCATCAATTTTTGATAGTTTTGCAGGATCCATCAATATGGGTTGAAAGTTGTTTTCTTTCAGGATTTGAAATACTTCACTCCAAGCTCTTCTTGACTTGAAGATTCATATTTAGAAGTCTGCTGTAATTCTGATAAACTTTCCTTCATAGGTGATCTGTTTCTTTTATCCGACTGCTTTTAGTATTCTATTCTTGTGATCAATTTCTGATATCCTGATTATCATACGTCTGGGTGAAGATTTATTTTGGTTATGGTTAATTGAGGTTCTGTATGTCTCACATATATGTACATCAGATTCTCTTTCCATGTTTGGAAAATTTCCTTCTATTATTTCTGCAAATAGTTTTTGCAGGTCATTCATATTTATGCCTGCTTTTTTGTTGACACCCATCAGTCTTACATTGTTTCTCCTGGCATCATCTTGCAGCTTTTGAATTGTTTCCTGGTTCCTTGTTATTTTTAAGAGATCATTTCTCTCATGACTGTAAGCTTCCATGCTGTCTTCAAGGTCTTAGAGTCTATCTTCAGCTTCATCCAAGCAGTTTTGCCAATTTTCCATGGAATTTTTAATTTCCTGAATATTCATTTGAATCTCTTTCATGCATTCTAGTTGTGTCTTATTTTGCTTGTTCAAAGTTTCCATCATTTTCTTATGTTCTTCTATTTTTTATCTTGATCTTCTTTAGATACACACAGCATTTCTTTCATAATGTTTGTCATTTCATTTTTTTATCTGAGAGATTATTTCTGATCTGATTTCCTGTATAGTTTCATTGAGTTGTTTCTTTACTTCAGTTGCTATCATTTGTGATTTCCAGTGTCTTCCATTTCAATGTCTCTTGGGTTTGTTCTCATTGAGCTGGAGAACTGAGACTGTATCTTGCTCTTTCATCTTGTCATTTTTCTCTGGGACCTGTGTGGCTGGCCAGGCAGCCTCCTGATGAATTGCACTGGAACACTGCACTGGATAGAGCTTCAATCCTCCAATATCCCCGTGGCTAGCTGGGGCACACCCCCAAACTATGGTGCCAGATCCTTGTGCTTGGTGGCCTGTGAGGCTGGCTGTGTGTTCCACTGATGTACTTCGTTGGGTTGCTCTGGAATGCTGGGCTGGGCAAAGCTTGTGTCCTCCCTGCAGCTAGCAGGAACACACCCGTGGAGCTTGTCATCTGGGCCTAGAGTCTGGCTGTGTAGAGTTCAGAACCTCTGCAATGGAAGTAGCTAGCAGAGATGCACCCCCAGGGTGTGGCACTGGGGCCTTTGCCTGGCTGGGTGGAGTTCAGAATCTCCAGGACCCAGGTGGCTAGGTGGAGCACACCCAGAAGTGTGGCTTGCATCAGGCTGTGAGGAGTTCAGAGCCTCTGGAGTGTGGGTCTAGCCAGTGTGCACCTTCAGCATATAGTGCCAGGGCCTTGCTCCCGGTTGGGTGGAAATTCGCAACCTCCAGGACCTACTGCATGACCACACCCCTGAACTATGGAGCTGCTGAACTGTAATTTAAGTAAAAATTGTGATGATTTTATAGAGAGGAGGGGAAGATATGTTGGGCATTTGGAATCGTGGTGTAAAAGTGTTCATTTTCACTCTGAGAGGTTGAGGCAGAAGAGTTGCAAGTTCATACTCAGCCTGGGGAACTTAATGACTTAGTGAGAACCTGTCTCTAATTTTAAAAAACATAAATTAAAATAAAAAAGCCTATAAATGTAGCTCTGTGTGGTCATCCTGGGTTGAATATACAGTGCTGGAAAAAAATGTTCATCTTAATGTTACATAATGGCAATAATATGTATTATTTAGTAGTAGGAAACCTGATAAAAAGAAATAATGTAAGCAACATTTCTATCACAGTGAAATAGAAAAATATTTCTACACTGTTATCAATGACTTCCCATTTCTGTGTATCACTAAAATAAGCACTTTTCATGGATATTAAATGCTTTTTTCTCTCTTCCTCCAAAAATTATATCATAATTTTCATTTAAATTATAGTCAGTATCCTCCCCTGTTTTGCCTCTAGGAACAGTTTTTATTATCGTCTTGAGCAAATAGTATTTTCCTAAGATTAACAGATTAATTTTCTGTAAGACTTGAGGAAGTTTAAACTGCGCGTGGATGTGTGTATACATAGAAAAGAATAAGGTTGAGGAGAGGGTGTTATATCTGAAAGATAACATGAACAAATACAAAGGAATGCTAAAGTACACAATTACTGGTTTCTAGGACTCTTTTGTCACTCAGTGGAACTATTGCAGTGAAGTTCCTGTTGATTTCTCTATCACCGATCTTTCACTTTAATCCCATCTTTCACATATCTTCCAAAATTACCTCCTAATCACAGATCCGATCATTCACTTCCTTGTTCAAAAGCCCCAAATGGCTACTGATTGATTGTTTTAAACTTCTCAGTGTGACATATAATGGCCCTAACCAGTGTAACTCCAACCTAACCATTCAGTTTTTTCTCGATCATTGTCGTAAATCTGTGTTCTAGGCATGAACAATTACTTTCTGATCTCTGAACAAACTGTCCTTTCACACTACCATTAGTTTCCATGCTAGTCTTCAGGCCTGCAGTTCTTTATTTGTATACTTTCTTCATTGTCTACCTGATTTCCTATTTTCCATATATATAAAACCTAGAAAATTCCAGAAACGCTGAAATTACATGAATAGACACATTTTTACTTTTATTTTATTTTTTCCATTGTGCATTGAGGCTCTGCTGTAAGAATTGAAACTCTCTGTTTTGGACTGCAAGATATACCTTAGGCCTACCTGCTCTACATGAGAACATCACCATTGTCCTTCAGAAGAGGATTCACGTTCTACTGTGAGAAGTGTACTTGTGTATTACACTTCATACACAGAGTAACTAAGCAAGAATTCGTTCTTAATTTTTGAACAAAATATGCAAAAATTATTAAAAGTTAATATTCTTATTCACTGTTATTATTCATGATGACTTTATCAAAAGTAAAAGCCACAATGTTCTAATTATAAAAGTATGTATTTCAGTGCTTTGCCTGTTGATGTGAGAGACTCCAAACTAGATAGCCACTTGCTTGTCTTCAAATTACTTATAAAATGATTCTGAAAGTTTTGTAAAATTTATAATTGAAGTTATTTATTTAAAAAAAATTAGGAAGACACTAACAGGAATTTCCTCAATATGTTAGAATGAAAAATTAAGTACAATAAGAAAATTCAAACTCTTATTGGTGTTGTTGATAACAGCCTTTATATTACAAAGGCAATCTATTAGCATCTGTGGCATGTACAAAAGAGCAAATCTTAGCAACTGTAAATGCAAATCTTTCTATTTTTATGCTTGAATTTTTAAGCCTTCTTATATATTTTCATTTTAACCTTCCTAAACTTTCCATACAGCTCAGGAAAGTTAGTATTCTACCAATAAGGAAGCATTGCTTAATCTTCACTCATTTTCTTTGTTCCCCAGTAACTCACTTGGATAAATTTATCAACACTCTGTTTTGATTAAATGTGTATCATTTTGTAGTAGTCCAGTTGGACTTGTGATGTCAAGTTTGTCAATAAGAGGAAAGCAGAGGTGTTCTATAGTGGCTTTGTGAAACATTTCACTACTCTTTCCATGTTATATATGCCCACAACACATGTGACTAGAGCATGCAGTGCTGTTGTTTCCCGATACTGTCTGTGATTCAAAAATGTTTAATATGGGAGAGGGGAGGATACCTTCTCCACTCATTTTTCAATGTTGTAAATACTTAAACAAAACCAGTGTTGAAAGAAGAAATTCAATGTATAATGCATGTTGCTGTTAAAGATTGGAAATTCTTAGACTACATGTAACTCAACATTTCCTGAGTGATTTATACATTACTGCTAAATATAAATAAATTGAAACAACATTTTCATGAATACCAGATTTAGAACTATTTGAGATTTAAAACATTTGGGTTATTTAAATTTAAAAATGTAATACAAATTATTTATCAGTGTCATATAACTATCTTTCCCACCATTTTCCTGTTTTATAAACATCAATACTGCTTACCATCTGTGGATGCTAATTTTAATTCATAAAAAAGACTATCTTTATATCAAAACATAAGTGACAGAATCAGAACAAAAGGGAAAGGGCAGCAGAATAAAGTGAATAAATTCCAAATATGACTTCTAAAGGAAGACAATATGAAAGCTATAATCTTAGTTTAAGCCTTACACTCTTTAAACACAGTAATTATAAGACATCTGCTGGGAACACAGCTCTGCTATTGGATAACCTTAATTGCCCTGTAATATTTCCTGACACTCCCCAAAATATGCCCCATTTCTAATAATTCGTTCACATTTCAGCACCATTATTAACTACTAATTCAAACAATCAAGACAAAGATACCGAATGGATGACCTTGAACAATTATCCATTCAGTGAATGAATTTATTTTGTGCTTTTCAAAGATGTAACTGCTTTCTTGCCATTGTGAAGAGTATTCTGAAATCAGGCAAAACAGATAAGAGAAAAAAATTGTGGCACAAATCTTAAGATTCTTTCTTTGATATTATTAGAGGAATTGTAATAAAACTTATCCATGTATTATCTTTTCTGCACACAAAAAAGGAAAGTATGAAGTTCAATTGAAACTAAATCCTATTTGTAATTAATAGAGACAATGCAGTCATGGGTAGTGAAATATACTACGCTATTTCTTTTTTCTTTCAACCTGTGAGAACATTTAAGAATCATGTAAATTCACGGCCAGAAAAAACATTCACTTCTCACGGCAAAAGGGTGGGAGTTTAATGGACAGCTCCTTAGGGGGTTCCTTCTGCAAAATATTTTAAACACAATCTGTCAAGTTAACACTCCTTCCTCCTCACCACCTCCTTGTTTCTCAAGAAATTTGAATTTTTAAAGAAATGTTGTGCATTTGGCCTTTTCTAATATGGAATGCATTAGGAGGAAGTCCATAAATAAATACTTACATATGCTTCTGAGAAATAAAGCAGACACCTCCAATTGATGTATTTGCCAACAAAAGGGAGAGGGAACAGACACAACTGAAAAACAAAGGCTCAGGAAATAATAAATGATATGGGCCAACCTGTGTTATCTCCATTCACTGTATTTCTTGGATGTGTTGTAGTCTATTCTGGTTTGGTATGATCCACTTAGAAATAAAAGAAAGGAGGTAGAAAGATGGATTAGGCTATCGCATTCTTGTAGCAGTTTTCTCACTGTCTGAAAATCCCAACAAAAAAAGAGAAATGTACACCAACTTAATATAAAAATCCAGGAAGAAACATAAAGTTTAAAAAATTATTTTGGCAATAGGGGATTTTAAAACCAATGATTACAACTTTACAGAAATGGGTAAAATATGTATACATCTGTCTCATATGTAACTATGATTGTGCTTCTAGTTATTTCTTCCTTCTCTTTTACTTTGTTTTCTTTTAAAGTTTTAGTCTTCTTTTTTTATTGTATTTTTATTTTTATTTAAGAGAAAAAAAGACATATATAACAAAGACAAAAAGCAAAAGAGACAAACAAACAACCAGAGTAAACACACAACAGTAACATTACAGGTTTACAAAACAGGATAGAAATTTGACAATGGTTGCAGTATTGCACATCCTTATCTTCAAAATGGTTGTTTACGTTAATAGATATAGACATGTAAAATTGATCTAATCATATGAGTACTAATTGTTCTTTATCAATAATGAATACATTCAGCAATGTGTTTGTTCTAGTTATCCCACATATACATATATACAGATTCATAGGAAGGGAAAAGGAAGAAAAAGAAAAAGTTTTATTCTTCTTATGTATTTCAAATAGTTAAAATTTTATAGGTATCATTTTAGTTAAATTTTTTCAACATTTTAGAGAGAAAGTTATAGGAGATAATTATTTCTAATTATGTCATGTCCCTCCTCCATCCCAGTGAAATTTTACCAAAGTATTTTAACAGTCTTTCATATTTTTCTTTCACATACAAAAAATTTAAATGTACATGCAATTCAAAACTTTGATTTTAATTATTTTAGCTAAATAAAAGTAAAATAGATATCACTCATACAAAGCTAACCACATTTATTTTCTTTGTAAGTGTTCATTGTTTTCAGGGATGTTTAGTACACCATTAGAGAAGCTTATTTTAGACTCCAAATTACATTATAGAGAAAAAATTTCTTGAGGTTGCAAAAAACTGAAAGAGGCCCTCGCTAAATAAAGAGGAAACAGAAAGTTTAGAAAGTGAGTGTGAGAGATTGAAGAAGAATCTGAAAAACAACAGACATTTGTTCTTAAGTACTTGATCACAGGAAAACAAAATGAACAGCAAATTCAAAGCAATCAAATAAATAAAAATGTTGTATATCAGTTCTCAGAGAACAGAAGATCCTGTATCACCAGGAAAATTCTCTAGAGTATTGAGATGCTTCTAGGAGCACTCTTCACCATAAGCACAGAGTGCACGGGTATGTAGCTCAGCAGCATAAGCACCTACCTGGAAAACTCAAGGTACTGAGTTTGATTCCTGGTACCTAAAATAAAATAAAATAAAATAAAATAAAATAAAATAAAAAACACAGAGTGCAGCTATAATTCACGGGTTGGACCCAATACGAAGGAATTTACACAAAATAGGTTTTCCTTAGAAGACATGACAATGTAGTTATAGTGACAAAATTAATACTTGATATGACCTGAGCTTCCTTTACTAACTTTGAAATGGGTACTAATAAGATCACCGTCTAACAGAAAAGTACTCGTATGTGCATGTATTTACAAAAAGAAGTTTGGCTTGCACTTCCCAAGCTTTCATGTTGACAGTTCTTGAAAATCCAGGAGACAATCTTCTCTATGGTTTATACAGTTTCTGGTGTCCTTCATTTTTGTCCTTTTTTCCTCCTCATTTATCTTTAGCATCTACAGTCCCTGGAACATGGAATCTCCCCATTACCAACAGCTTCCCCACTCTGAGCAAATTCAATGTCTATACCAAGCTTCTATGTTCCTGAGGAGAGTGCTAAGATTCCCAAGGGGTTCTGAGCTACCTATTCCCCTCCCTATTCCACAATAATGCAAAAAATTCCCTGTCCTCCTCTCTATGTTATACATTACCCCTTAAAAGTCTTGATTACACCCTATTTTCTCACAGTGTGTACTCAAACTAATGTTTTCTCTCATGGCCCAACATAAGTGCATCCCATAGCTCAGATAATAGACCAGAAGATATTCCTTGCATGTTTCTTTTTTCTCTGTGTGACTGTCTGCAAACATTTTGCCCCCAAGCAATTATTATCATGTAAGTAGTACTATATGTTTATTTTATTTAAATGATTTCCTTATGGTTTCTCATATGATCCACAAACAAGTTGATGATGTAGGTGCTCTCACATTATCCCTATTTTAAAGATGATAAACTGCAGCTTAGCAAAGTTGAGTGTCTTGGCACAATCATCTGGATGGTAAATAGGTGTCTACAGGCTAAAATGTTGTGTATGTTGCATATTCCACTCCCATTGTGCAGTTTTACAATTGTCTGAATCTCTAAAATGACCAAAAATTGGGTGTATGCTGCAATGTTTAAATCATGGGACATAATATAAAAGGTCATATTGATGACAAGCATTCAAATGCTAAAGGATCATTTCAAGGGTAAGGCAACTCTACAAGGAGTCCTTATTTTATTAAATTCACAGTATTCGCTTTTTGTTTATTTGTTTGTTTGTGTTTTGTTTATTTTTTAATTGCTATCTACTCTAGAGCATGACCCAGGCCAAATATGTACCTTCACACTGCCGGGTAGAACCTATGAACCTCCTATTTTAACTGTTTCACTGAAAAATAACTTTGGCATCATTAAGCTAGTGTAAGAATGTGATTCAGCATCAGTGTAGCAAAATGATTTTAAAAAATAGATTTAGGAGCCCCACTACTTGGGATTTTAACACCTTTACTATTGGAGGATTATGTGGGGTAAGGAAACTTCTTAACACTTCTTCAATAAATTGGATCATGGGATGTGATCTCATCACAGAACTGCTATGAAAATTAGCCATGTTAGCATGTACAAAGTGTATAGAGTAATATCTGAGCCACAGTAGGAGTTAAGTATTTTTCCTAATTAGTGTTTGTGGAACATGACTTGGAGTTCTCAATTGAATCAGAAGAGGGTGTCTCAGCATTTTACTACACTGAAATTTAGCTACATAATTACTAGATGCATAGAGAATGAAGACTAAAGATGAATTTCAGACCAGCAATACTAGTCGAGTTTCCTGTTTCTAGGACACAATAAGTGACACCCACAATTTACAAAAGGATAGGTTTAATTTTAATCATGGTTGACTAGCTCTAAGAAAGAGATGTCATGGTGGAAGAGTGTAGTAGAGAAAAACTGCTTGTTCGTGATGGCTGAGAAGCAAAGCAGGGGAACAATGCCAGAAAGAAAGGGTTAAAGAACTAGACACAGTGACCAAGGTTACATTTCTGTGACCAATCCAGCAGGATATATGCTACACCTAAACCAGTCAAACTTAATTACCACATTTCATCCCTTGTCAACTTGGCACCCAACACATTTTAAGCCAAGCCTAATCTCCAAATAATCATAATAACCTGACACATTACAAGAATCCTCTAATGCAAAATTCCTTTCACAAAGTCTCAGCAGTTCCAGAATTTTTTAAAAGTTCAAGTCAAAGTCTCTTCTGAGACTTGAGGCAAATTCCTGGCTGTGAACCTGTGTAAAAATCTAAAGCAAGTTACATAATCACAAGGTACAGTGTCATGGGACTATCATTCCTATTATAAAAGGGAAGAATAGGAGGATAGAAAAGAATTGGACGAAGCAAGACAAACATTAAGCCCTGTAGCTCCTTTTCTAACATCTGGTGCACATAGTGGTGAGACATTAGTTCCAGAGAGCTTGGGCAGCCCCACCTATATGGCCTTTCCAGTTGCAGCCCACATGCCTTCTCTTTAGACTTGGCTGTTCTCACAGTCTGAGAAACCATATACCTAGAAGGCCCTTCTCAAGCAGGTGTCTCAAGAATCCTCTTCTCAAATGAAAAGTTTATAGTTTTGCACCCTTGAGACAATGATAGTAGAAATCTTGCTAATTTCTTTTGTTTTCTTTTTTAAAATTAAGCTTATTGGTACAATTTAGGTATACATAATGATCACATTCATTGTGGGGAATTTGGACCTGTATGTGCTATTTCTTGATTTCTCTTTTTTTCCCCAATTCTTTCCCCTCCTTTCTACCCTTCTCCCCCTCCTTATTTGCAAAACTTTTCTCCCCCATTTCATCCTTCTACTGTTTTTTTCATTTCCTTCCCTTGCTTCCTCCCTTCCCCTTCCTTATTTCCTCTTCCTTTTTGAACAATTTCTTCCAACTTCAAAATGCCTATTATATATTTTGGTCCTTATTTATATTTTTGGTTTGTCACACAAGGGAGACAATGCAATAAGTACTATAGTGTGATAAATAGCTATATTTACACATGTGTGTCTGATTCATTTCACTGAAGAGTATGGTATCGAGGTGCATCTATTTTCTTAGAAATATTTCAAGTTTATGCTTCTTTATGGCTGAGCAGTATTCCACTGCAAAAAAACATGGCTTTTTTATTCGTTCCTCGGTTGATGGGCATTTTGATTGTTTTCAAGATTTAGCTATTACAAACTGTAGTGCTATAAGCAAATAAATGTCGCTGATTTCTGAGATACCTTCAGACATCTTTTTTCATATCCTTGTACAATGTACTTTGTTATTTTCTAATAGCGTAAATTTTTTGGCAACCACATCTCTTTGGCCCCTACTTTACCTGTGGTGATTTTTGGACTAAAATTTATATTAAAACTTTTCTATTCTGCTTTGTGCTCCCATTTTTCAGTATAAATCTGACTGAAAGCAGTCCATGCCACAGCCTAAACCACGTGCTGCTTTAAAATATTTTCTACTGGATCAATCTCTACTGGATTGTCTTAAATTCAGTCTTCTATAAAAATCTGATAAATTATACACAAATATTTTTGCCAAAATATAGCACACTGAGCATCTATTCCGATAGTTAATGTACCACTTTTTCCCAGCTGAAACCCCTCAAGCTTTGCCTTTACTTTCTATGTTCCTATCAGGATTCTGGTTTTCCAAGACTTTTTCATCATTTCAGCATTCTAAGACTTCTCTAGTCCACATCTCAAAAACTTTCCAAACTCCTCAAGAAAACCCATTGCAAAGACCTTTAAACTACCTTGTCAGCTGCAGTCACAGCAATGTCCTCCTCTGTTACCAACATCGTGTATTACTCAGTTTTCCTGTTGTTGAGACACAATACCCAATGCTCACAATACAAAGGAAGAAACGTTTAATTTGGCCCATAATTTCAGTGATTCTGTCCATGGCTGGCTGGGTCCAAGTCAGAAACATCTTGGTGGAAGGGCATGATAGAACACAGATGCTTAGATCACGGTGGTTGGGGAGCAGAACAGAGGAGTAATGCCATACAGGGAGGGATGAGGAACAAGATATAGTGCCCAAGATTACCCAGAGACATGGGTTTCTCCATCAATTCCAAGCCAATATAATTGACACAAACTTAACTACTATACTGCATTGTACCATATTAATAACTTTAGAACTCACTAAATCTCATACCAAGGCAACATCTTCTTGCTAGTAGATTTCCATTTGTTTTTGACAAAATATACATTTACCTGTTGTTTTGGTTACTTTTTTTTGTGGCACCGGGATTGAACTCACAGCCTCGCACCTGCCAGGGCAGGCACTTAAGGCACTGAGCCAAACTCCCGGCCCTGGTTTTTTGAGGCAGGGTCGCACTATGTAGCTCAGGCCAGCCTTGCGCTCGCGTTGTAGCCCAAGCCAGCCTCGAACTCACAACGCTCTGCCTACCTCAGCCTCCCGAGTGCTGGGATTAAAAGCATGCGCCACCATGCCTGGCTGTTTTGGTTACTTTTCTCATTGCTGAGACAAAATGCCCAACACTCAAAATTAAAGAGAGAAAGGTTTATTTAGCTCACAGTCGGCAGAGATTTCAGTCCATAATCATCTGACTCCAAGGCAGAATGGCATGGCAGAGGGGTAATAGTTCATGGTGGCCAAGGACGGCAAAAGCAACAAGAGCAAGAAGGAAGAGTAAGCCTCTTTTCCTTCCCTTATATTGTATGCAGGCTACCTGACCTGGGGCGGGTGTAGCACTCAGAACCCCAATTCCAGCACTGGACAATGAACCTATCACAAACTCTAGATTCAGTCACCTCTGAAAAGCCTGTGCCAAATGACCACATGAAGATTTGAGGGAACATCCAAACACAAATCAAAGCACCTGTTCAAAGAGAATGGTCCAGAATACATAACTATCAAATATTCTACTTTTGGAAACAAAGTGATATTCTGATGAGAGGAAGGTATGGCAACCAGACTTATGGTGATTAAGTCTCTTTGAAAATGAAACCAGTCAGTCAATAAATCAACCAATGGAGAAAAAGGAGCAGGGCTTTTGCAGAAACATTTTCAGTCAAATCCTAAGCACTATTTTACATGCTAATAAAATGTCTTGGACATTTTTAAACTGATGCACTGTTGAGCTGCACAATTATTTCTCAGTTAAGAGACATTCAAATACATTTATATATAATTTGCTTTTGCATGAATTTATTAAAAGAAATCCTATGTGAATTTTGTCTCATATTTGCATAATAAAAATATTAATATCTGGATAAAGGTCAACTCTAGATGTGGATTTGCCTACTTTAAATAGTGTTTGTATACCAAGCATTTATATCCTCAGTATGATTTCTGACTGAAGAGTCAAAGAAATTTCCCTACTGAATTATTCTTATAGTCCTTGTGTGAAAATAATCTGAAGTTCATCGTAGAGGTTTCATGCTGCTACTATTTTAGGAAATAAGTTAATGGATTGGAATATGGTCTATACTCCATTTTATCTGGAAAATTATATAGCACAAAGCAATGAGGCAATATTTTCCCATTAATAATTGGTTTTGCAAGGTCATGGTGTTCATTACATGTGTTTAAAGACTAATGGCATCTTCCTTTCAGGTTAAGTAAAATCTATGGAAAGGTACTTACTAGCCTTTTCTGGGATGTTTGTTTATCTTCTTCTTTACTTTTTAAAAATAACTTTGTTTAAACTGAAAGTTGTTTAGATTAAATTACTTCTAATTGCTTGTAGTTTTGATATTTTCTTTTCAGAAACCCTCAAAATTTTCAGCAAAATTTCAGGTGCTAGTGTAAACTGTATACTTTTAGTTTTCCCACATTTTAATTCAGATGCTAAATCAAATTCAAGCCAGGTCCGTATTTTCTGTTCTTTTCTTAAAAAAAAAAAAAGCCCTACAAATTGTTGTAAAATGGGCTATAAATGGAGTATATTTGATTTTAAGGTTTTTTGTTTCTTTTCTAATTTCTTCTTTTATTAGGACATGCTAGTGATACTCAATGAATACATTCACTGTGGGGAGTTGATACATACACATATCATGTCTTAGTCCTTTAACTTTCCTTCTTCTTCCCTCCCCTTTTAGGAAAGATATGCTATATAATATGAACTTCATAAATTGGCCTACAAAATTCTTCTTGAATTACTGTCATTTTAAAAAGTAAATCAAAAATAAAAAGAAGCAAGACTAGTATAAATGAGGTTGTTTAAATAAAGAGGGATTCTAAGGAAAGCATGACTTCAAGCAAAATTACTATTTTGCATGACATGTCACATTATTACTGAATATTCAACAGGTTTGACCAACTTCTAAGAGCATAAAATGCGAGGAAAGTTTTGTGTGATTATTTTATGAAATATTTATTTAAGAAATGAAAGCCTAGTTCCATCTATTAATTACATTCTTCAAGTAAACCATTTTGAAATATCCAAGTTTTATTATTTCATCCAACAAGTAGTGCTCTTTGATCTCACATCCTTCACCCTGTCTGAATTACAGAATGCTTGGGATCCTACAAGCTCACAAGACTCACTCTGACATGATCTGCATGCAAGTTAGGGACATTAGATTCCCATTTCTCATTTTGGGAGCTAATGTCACCAGATATCAAATGAGTCACTGAAGCAATACCTTGAGAGGCTGAGGCAAATACTATGGGAAAACATCAACAGATCAAAGGGTTAGCTGAAAAAACAATCGACAGAAAGAAAGCTATAAAGCCAAAAAGGCATTATTATCTTGGTTTTAATCTCAACCCTATCACTTACTGCCCTTTCCTACATTACAGAGTAATGGGAATTATAGTCATTTAAAATCTGTATGCTACCATAACAAGAAAGTTTTAAAGACTAAACCAATAATACACGTATAGCTGATTGTGTAAGTGAAGACAAGTCCACAAGAAGTCAGCATAGTCTGATAAGAGGGCTTAGAAGTCTCCAAATCTGGAAGCCATGAAGATGAGGAGAAAGTGCGCTGATCCTGACCAGATGATGAATGATATTGTTGAATGAATGGCGTCGATATCTTGTAATGAGAAAGTAACTAAAACTTGTCTTGAATTAAACCACAGTCAAGTCTTGGTGAAGTCTGCAAAGAACACAGATGGATATAAACATATTCGTGAAGAAAACACCTAAACGACAGCAATTGTTACTTACAGATTTCTAAAGCCATGCAAAACAATTATAAATAATTCATTCCAAACAATACAACATAATTCATCTAACCGAATGCTGCCAGGGACATACCTTATAAGCTGCTATTGATGCATAAATCAAAAAGTAAATGAGAAAACAAATTTGTTCCTTGTGCATTAGGGAACACATGTTCACTCCCAAGTATTAGAATTTACAAAAACAAAATCATAATGTTTATAGTTTATTTTATTTTTCAAAAACTACTTGCTATTATTTCAGTGTTTCATATACTTCTGTCTATATTTAGTGTAATAAATATCTATTTGCTGATAGCACTGTATTAAATATTAGCAACACCAAAATCTTAGTGTCTATCCTTTGTAAAGTTTACAATAAGTTTAGCAGAAGCAGACCATAAAGATATAAATTTACACTATAATGTAATAGATAAAATACGTTTTTATGCAAAGCTCTATAAAAATAAAAATGAGGGAATAACTCTGCGTGGGCAAGAGAGATAGCAATTTTTAAAAATACTTAGAATCTTTGATCGGGCCAATACTGAATGGAGAGTATTCTGCATATTCTAGAACTATGAAATATTACTGCTAAAGTAGATTTTAGTAATCGTTTAGTCAATGACTTCCTTTTAAACATAAAGCAAATGAGACCTGGAAGTGTTATGTAATTTGCTGAATGACACCAAAAGTAATAAACAAAGTGAAATAAAATCCAGCCATCTTAATTTCCAAGTTGTTGGACTTTCCTTTTTAATGAAGGATTCTGCCGCCAAATCAGTGGACTGTCTTCACACAGATCTTTGTTCACATCCCATTCTGATCACTTAATACATATTTAATTCAAATCAATAATATGTTCCATACCGAATAGGAAGATACTTCCACTAAATTTTCTGTTTGAAGAAGACAATGATTCAAGTGAAAATCTGGAACTTTCAAGATATTTCCAGTTACTTACTTCACTTACTAGAAAGTGTGATATTCAGTTACATATTTAATTTGGCATGAGGTATAATTTTTATTAAAATGCCAGAAATTCTTAGGTAAAGTGGTGTTTACTATTTAGAAATCTCTTGGGCAACCAAAACTATCTGAAAACTATTTTCCATAGAATCTAGCATCTTTTAATTAGAACTTTCTCCATTTTGACAGATGGTCAGAAATACAAGTAGCCAGAATATGTATTATATATATGTGTGTGCTAATTGTGAAAGTTTGCATGTAATTTTCAGTTTAGTCACCCACATATCTTTCAGTACTAATTGCCTTGATCATGGTTAAAGAGATAAGAATGGAAAACAGAGCTCTTAATTTGGAGGCTAGATATAGATACTGAATTTTTTCTGAAACCTTGTAGTTCTTTCAATGATGAATCTGTATTAACTTCTAAACTACAGAAAGGTATACTTACAGCATGTATAGACCTCTATATATTTCAAATCCATGCCTTTATTAGCATATAACCATGACCTAGGAACAGCCAGGCAACAAAGTTGGCACTCTCGTATGAAAGCTACCCAAATTACAGTTTTGCATTGAATTATAGAAATTTAACATGTTATAAGAAATACTTTTATTATAGGTTATTGAAGGTTTGAATATTTGAAGTTTAAGGTCAAACTGACTACATTATTGAACCAATTTATACTAAGGCTTTAACAAATTAACAAATTATATTATGTTAGTCATTCTAAGTACCTAAATTAGTTTGACCATATGGTAGTCAAATATCAATTATTAAGTATTCATTGATGAGCTATTACAATAACAAAAACCTAATCATATTGTGTATTTGGTTAATCAAAAACATTACCATTCTTCTTCACCACCTATGGTATCTTTTTTAAAGAGGCCAGTGACTGATCTCAATTTTATTCTCATTTTCAGTAAAGCAAATATGAATACGATTAAGCTATTAATTAAATCCCATATGGTTATTAGTATCAGTGGATACATTTTTATGCATATTAGTTATGTAATACATACTAATATAACTAAACGTATGCCAAAATGTAATTTATACAATGAAAATTGTCAATTTTCCACAAATTCCCCAGTTGGTTACCAATAAGTATAATCTTTATTTTTTAAAATAATTAAATAAGCAGAGCTTAATATTTCAATAAGTATTTGATATTGAGCATGTAGAAATGTCAGTTTTCATCTTTAATTTTTACACATTAGCATTAAATGTTAATCTTACTGTTAATGTTTGAAATGGTAGGAAATCAGATGGGAAATAAAATTTGGTGTCTTACCTATACTAAATAAGAAGTTATATATTTTTTATGGTACACAGTATTGTAGAATGTTATGGAATAATACATGGGACATCTTCAAACAAATGATAAGAATCATTAATATGTTCTGGAAAACTGCTGTACACTAAAGAAAATAACCATACTAATTGATCTTCCCTTTGGAGAAATGAAATTAAAAAGTTGATTGGCATGGTTGATGATTTCCTCATCTTTTTCCAAACGCATGGACAAGAATAATCACCTAATTTCTTCAGTCTTTCTCCAGTTTGAAAAATAGTATGGGAGGGAAGACTTGGCAGATTTTATGAAATATAAATTATACTTACTAATCTTTCTTCCCACCCACCTACCCTTCAAACGGAGACATTTCTTGATTGGTTATTTGAGTACAGTAGTAATTCAAATGCAAATAAAGAGTCTCCTTTGTACTTGAACTTACAATGACCCACTTCAGTGCTCTTAATAAATGCGGCATGTTGCAAATTCTTTAGAACCAAACAAAGATGGTCATAGAGAATCTTGACTTTTGAACACTGCTTACATGTGTGTGAGCATGTAAAATTTCAGTGTCCTACTAGTGGGGCAAGATGTAGGATTAGTAAAACATAGAGTACTCTTCCAATCTTTTTATCTTTGACTGAGTGGTGGCTAAACTATAAAGACAACTGGAATAAAGCAAATCCAATTTATTTTACTAGCAGTGTATTTTCCTTATCCCATTCCCTCCCTACATATACAACATGTCATAACACAGAATAATCATCCAAAAGAGTTTCAAAGGATAACCGGGCTATATTGGAGTAGAGTAAATGCTTTCTTACAAGAGATATTTAAAGCAATGCATAAAATATTAATATACATAAATTTTAATGATTGTGTAATGCTAATTTATAAGTATTCTCTATAGTTTGGCAGTGATATTTTAGGATATAAAAGCATAGAGTATATATGAGTATTGATGAGGTTTTGAATCTGATTGAGGAAATGCATAAAATTTTTCCTAATAAGTTTTGGAGTAGAGTTGATAGCATAGTCTTGCAGGAATGCAAATGCACATGAATACAATGTCATAAAAAGTTATCAAAATAGCCCATTATAATATTATAACTTATTTTATGAAGGTTTTCAAATTGATGAACTTTATCTAGTGTCTTACCAGACAAAAGAATGTGAAGGACTTCTGCTAGATAATGGATATGAGAAAAGAGAATAATGGTTAATAAGAACATCTGTTTAATTTCCAGATAATCTATTCTATGCTACAATTGGTCCTTTTTCTTACAACAAAAACTAAGGCAAAATTTTAAATTTTTTATTAACATGAAACTATTCACACACTTCTGTGATGCGGTGTAATATCTCAACAGATATATGTAGCATGTAACTACCAAGTCAGGGTAATTACCCTTTTTACTCTCTGTCCTGTTTTACATAAACTGTATGATAGCTTATTATGAACCTGAGCCACCCACTTGGAACAGTGGAACCATTCTATCTAACTGTGTTTTGGTACCTATTATCTAAATTCTTTTTACCATTCACAACCTCTAATTATCAACATTTTACATTCAGCTGTACTTTTTAAAAATCCACATGTGAGAAATAACATGTGGTATGTATATTTCTGCACTTAATTTATTTCAATTAATATAATGTCACCAAGTTACACACATTTTCTTGCAAATGATAGAATTTTGTTCTTTTTTACAACAGCATAATATTCCATTATTCATACACATATTTCCTTTGCCTGTGAATGTGTTTATGCACTGCTGGATTGATTGTATATTTTAGCTATTGCAAATAGTAGTGTCACAACAAATGTTTCTTTGACACACATTTCATTTCCTTTGAGTATGCACCTAGCAATGGAATAGCATATTCATATAGTGGACCTATTTTTAGCTCTTTGAGGACCCTTCGTACTATTTTTCAAAATTTCTGTGCTAATTTCCTTTCTTATAAAAAATATATTTTCTTCACATTTTCCCCAGCATTTGTTATTATTTTTATAATAGTTACTCTAAAGGGGATAACATGATGACATCTTTTTAAAGTTCTGATTTGTATTTCTCTGATGGATAATGATATTTTCACATTTTTATTGGCCATTTGCATTTCCTTTTTAGCTATAGTTTTTGTTTCTATTAATTTTATAAAATAATGGCTTTGTCATTTGTTATTTGTTATTTTGAGAAATATCTATTCATATTATATGACATTTTTATGCTGGATGATTTGTTTAGGTTGTTAGATTTTTAAAATTACCTACAAATTTTATCTTTTGTCAGATAGTTTCAAATATTTTCTCCCATTCTGTAAATTGTATCTGAACCTCATTAATTGTGTTCTTTGTTGTACAGTGATATAATTCTATTCATTTACTTTTGCCTTTCTTCATGTGCTTATGTGGTTTTATAAAAAAAAACTTTGCCATTAAATATTATAAAGTGTTTCTTCTGTGTTTTTGACTAACATCTCCATAGTTTCAGATCTTTTATGTCTTTGATTCAGTTTGAGTTGATTTTTTTTAATAAGGTGACAGGTAGGGGTCAAATTCCAATCTTCCGAACATGGATATCCAATTTCCAAGCAACATTTATTGAAGAGGCTGTTCTTTTCTCAATGCCGTGTGGCTGTAGATGAATGGATTTTGGTTTTTGGGTATCTACTCTGTTCCTCTGTTCTCAGAATGTACATTCCTAAAAGTACTCTACTGTCATTACTATAACTCAATAATGTATCTTGAAATCAGGTATTGTGATATCTCCACCTTTGTTCTTTCCACTCAGGAGCGTTTTGCCTATTTGGGGAATTTTCTGCTTCCATATGAAATTTATGATTTTTTTCTATTTTTGTGACAAATGTCTTTAGTATTTTGATGGAGACTGCATTGAACCTGTAGATTGGCCTTGGATAATACAGCTATATGAGTAGTCTTTCTATTTTATTGTTTTCTTTTTCTGATTTTTGTTGTGAATGGGATTCATTTCAAGAATTTTTTCTCAGCAAGCTTGTTATTAGTGTATAAATATATTTCTTGTATGTGAATTTTGTTCTCTGCAAGGTTACTGAATTTACTAATACTTAATGTCTTCTGTGTAATTTTGAGTTTCTATACATTGAGTCTTAGCTGAGATAGAATTAATTTCTTTCCTTCCTATTTGTGTACAATTATTTTTCTTGTCTAATTTCTATGATTAAAATTTATAGCACTGGCTAGGGATATAGTTCAGTGGTGCAACACCTGCTTGGCAAACACAAGATCTCTAGTTCTATTCCCAATACTTCCCCCTCCCAAATTACAGCATTATAATGAATAAAAGCAGTGAAAAGGGACATCTTTTTCTTATTCTTGATCTTACCAGAAACACTTTTCAGGTTTTCTTCATTCAAGTATAATGTTGGCTGTGGGATTATCATATATAGTCTTTATTTTGGTCAGGTATGTTTCTATTACTTCTATTTTTATAGGATTTTTACCTAGAGAAGATGATGACTTTTACGAATGCTTTTTTCTGCATCTGTTGAAATGATCATGATTTTTATACTTTATTCTCTCGATGTGATGTACTGCCTTTATTCATTTTTATATGTTGAACTATCCTTAAGTCTCAAGAAAAATCCCACTTTATCATGGTAAATCATAAATTTTATGAACTGTCATTTTTCATTTACTAATATTTTGTTGAGAATTTCTGCATTAACATTCATCATGCATTTTTTTTGTTTTGTTGTTATTGCATCATTGCTGGTTTAAATTATAAAGGTAATTCTGGCTCCATAGGATGGGTTTTAAAGGGTTCCCTCCCTTCCAGTTTTTAGAATTGGTGTTAGTCCTTCCTTGGTAGTTTGGTAGAATTTATCCGTCATCCTAGGATTTTTATTAAATTTTACAAATTACAAGTCTTTCCAGACTTGTTCCATCTTCATGGTTCAATTTTGATATGCTATATGATTCCATAAATACATTTTTCTAGGTTTTACAATTCGTTGACATATACAGTGGTTATTCACAAATGTCACTAAGAAATCTTTGTATTTCTGTGGTATCAGTTCAAATGTCCACCTTCATTTCTTTATTCTTTTTTTAAAATCTGACTGCGCATTAAAAAATAACTATCTTCAAGTTCAGATATCTTTTCTTCTGCAGGATCCAGTCTGTTGTTGCGAGTTTCTACTGATTTTTTTATTTGACTGAGTTCTTCATTTCTAAAATTTTGTTTTCTCTTATATATTTCACTACTGATTTTCTCATTCATTTTAAATTGTTCTCCTAACTTTACTGAATTCTTCTGTAGTCACTTGAATCTCTTTGACTTCCCTTGCAATCATTCTTTTGACTTCCTTATCAGACATTTCTTCAATGTCTTTTTGTTTGGTTTCTCTAGCTAGAGAACAATTGTATTATTCTTTTGAAAGTGTAATGTTACCTCTTTTTCCATTCTTCTTCTTTTCCTATGTTGAAATTTGCACATCTTGTGAGTCAGTTGTCTCTACAAGATGTTTTAAAGGTGGACTGGTAGAAAATGATTTTCTCTTGATGATAAGTCTTAGGGTGTTAATGGGGTAGGTTATGTGAGTTTGGTTCCAGTTAGATGCCAATGTAATCTCCAGCTTCTTTCTAGCTACACAGTTAAAGACCTTGAGCCTGGTGAAGAATGGGGCAGCATGGTCAGAAGCGGAAGGAGGTACTTTAATACATAAATTGGCGTGACTCATACAGCAGTAGAGGTGAGAAGCCCACCACATGGTCAATCCAGCAAAAAGGGTGATGTTAAGTATGTGGAGGAAACATAGTATGTATTTCTTCAGCAGTGATATTCCATGAGGGTGTGACTTGCTAATGTCTGAGTGGCACAGGTAAACTGTGAGCTATCCACAGGAGAGGCTTTGGGAGAGTTTTAGTGTAAATGTATGGTCTTGGGCCTAATGGCAATGGGTGTTGATGGTGGGACAGCAGCATGTCACCAGGTTACAAGATCTCAGGCCCTTCGTGTTGGGGAGTGAGAGACGACAATACAGGTTCTTTCTGAAAGTGAAGCTATGATACACACCAAGTCATTCCTACATTTCATGGGATCTAAGCCCATGAAAGCTGTAGAACTCTCTGTTCCTGGGGTTACTTGTACACATGGCAATGGAGCCTGCTGGGACTGACCAGCAGTGCAGAGTTTTCTGAGCTGGGAAACCAAGGCTGTAGTTGCTAGTGTCTTTGGAGCTCCCTCACTGGGTTCCAGTGTGACTCTTTTTGAAATGAAATTGTATTTTTGCTCAGGTTCTTGGTAGAGGAGGAGGCAAGTGTTGGGTACCTCTATTCAGTCAACTAGGCAGTTCTTAGTAAATTCAAAATCATTATTTTCAAGATCAATAGTTTATAATAGCACAACTACTAGCACAACTATAAAACCTACATACAAAATAAGCATCTGTGATATTACATCAAAGTAGTAAAAGAAAATGGAATTTTAAATGGTGCTCTTTTAAGAAATGATTCCGTTATAATTTATAATCCTCACACTCGCCAGCATAGTAAAAATGTCACAATTGATAAAGTTGTGTTTTAATCAAAAGAAAAATCTTAGCTTCAAAATAGCTTTTTTTTCTGAGTGATATTTTTCCCTCTTTTTCCCCATGATAAGGAAAACTTTAGATTATTTAGTTTAATGTATAATAGATATTAGGAATCTCCAAATAATTTATCTTTGTTTTGAAATTCTTGTATTTCTATGTATATATATATACATATATATGTATATATATATATAATATAAAAAGAAAAAATATATAAAGTCTATATATAAAGTCTATATATATATATATATATATATATATATATATAGTCTAGCAAGCACTGCTCTTTCATTTAGTTCTCCTACTTGTCTATAAATAGAAAGGCAATGGATAAGAATAGTAAGAATCCTAAGAGGAAAACTACTTCCTGTTCCCTGCTGTCGTCCCATACACCGTTATTCTGTGGCTATTCATATTTCATAACTTAACCGGGCAGATCTAACTTGACTGTCTCAGTAAAAGAACAAGAGCAACAGCAATATTTTAAAGAGCATGAATGAATAAATCCATGACTATAACAAAGAAAATATGAATATAACAATTAAGTACCTGATTTTATTCCCCTGAAGTTGAGACATCACTTTCCCTATCGTATCTGGTCTTATTTATAATCAAAGAGACATGGTGTAGGGGCCATGTCTCTTTCCTATAGATTATGCGTGCTCTTTATTTACATCTTATTGTATTGCTATATACAATCTTGTTAAGCGATGCAGTTCCTACACTTCAGAACAGTAATTTCCATTGACTGGCTAGACTTCACTGTTACACTTGAGAATCATTAATCTTCTCATAATTAATAGCTCATTAGGGTCAATTGAGGTCCCAATGAACTTTAAACTTTGGATTTCTTGAATTTGGTCCTTTATTTTCATTGTTTGTATTTTCACTAATTTTTGTTTTTTAAATTTAATTTCTACTGATTTCTAAAAAACCCCTCCATGATTTTTTTCCTTTATATGTCACATGGGGTAAAGTATGTTAGTTTGTGTGAGTCAAAATTTGAATATACTCAGAGTAGCAATTTTTGACCTTGTTTCTGACTTCTTGAATTTTATGCCAAAATATGACTCAATTTTTACTCTTGGATTTGCTAGTTATTTACTACATTACCTAGTAGATCTATCTTTCCATATTTTATCATATTTTTTCAGAGCAATAAAGTTTTTTACAGACAACCATGGCACACTACAAAGCAATTATCAATTCAGTGGCTGAATCCAGATGTTTTATTAATTGCTCATTTGATAAGAATGTGTATTTTAGCATTTTTATTGCTTTTTAATACTTCATTAAGAAACCCACTTAGCACCATGGATCCTTGATGAATTTTATTTCTTATTTCATTGGTTACTTACTGTGTCATTTAACTTACGATTATATCAACAGCAAAATTTCTTAAAGGTATCCTAAAACATTCATTTAAAATTTTAAATTCAGCAAAAAACTGATGTCCTTGGAAGTGTGCTGCTGTGAGATTTGTGAAGCATAACATATATGTAATTAATTTTTAATAAATGCTATGCATTCTGAATTTAATAAGTGAATTTTAATAAAAGTATGAAGAGATTAAGTTTTCATCAGTCTACTATGCTTCCCATGCAGTAGGTATTTCTACCTTAATGGGAATTTTTGAAATGAATACCAAACATTGAACCATGTTTGCTGTTTCTATAATTGCCATGGGATGCAATGAATTATGTGTTCACAAATAGACACTTTCAGAAGCAGATATAATTTTTGTGTAAATGTATAGAATTGTTAAATTAAGAAAAGTATAAATTTTGTATAGCATTGTGGCTTGTTGTTTTGAGACAGGGTCTCAGTATGTAGCCTAGGCTGGACTCCAACTCACAGTGTTCCTCTTGCCTTAGGTTCCCAAGCGCTGAGATTACAGGTGTGTGCCACCACACCCAGCTACTATTTCTACAGGTTTAAAGAGAATTGGTTTCAAAATCAGGTTGAGAGTTAGACAAACTACTCTGTATACTCTTCCTTTCCAACTCTGCACATTTCTACACACTCATCATACTTGGTCCTTTCTAGTTGTTCTTGAGGGACATAGATGTACACAAGTCCTATCTAATGTTTTACCACCTTACAAGAGTGGTATATATATAATGTGACATGCCCATAAACGTATCCACTGTGAATGTTTACATGTAAATATAAAGAAATCTGCAATATGGCCTTCATTAACACAATTTTAAAATACAGAAAAAAGATACACACGATTGAATTTAAAGCTGCAGTGCCTTCATTTATATTAATATTTTACTTTCCAACCATGTGAGAAACAGTCCCTATGTTAGAAAATTGAACTGTAGGGAGAACTTTCATTAGTAAAGAATTTAATCTTCTTTCCAAAGCAGCAGGAACTGTGTCCAGTGCTCATAGAGGCAGGGGAAATAACACACGGAGCATGAAGCAAGTGTCCTGCAGGCTTGCTGGACACATCTAGCTTTATCCTTTTCCAAGAAGTAAAAGACGATATTTAAATATACTGAATTTAAACATTTCCCACTCAAAATAAATGTTTTACATTTAAAAACGATAGCTACTGTTTCTTAAACACTGATTGTATGATCCTTACCCCCTTCACAATGGAATAAGATAATTCAAGGGAGATTTGTTCATGATTCCAAGTTCAATATATGAAATACAAAATATTTTTAAGAACCCAAGTCAGGTAAACTTATTTCAGAGAATATGTTTGGTCTTCTTTATCATAATGTCTGCTTAATAACTATTGAAATTAAATTATGAGATGACTGACCACATCCACGGTACTTTTCCAAATCACTGGTTTTGTCTTTAAAATCTTTGTGTATGTCTAAAACAGGATGGATTTGAATTTGTGATTCTCTTGCCTCAATCTTCTAGAGTGCTGAAATTATAAGCACGCATCACCACACCTGGATTATCTTCAGAGTCCTTCCTTCAAAGCTCATTCATCTATTCAATGAATCTAAAATGATTGATTTGATAAATTAGGTGCTGTGGTACACTTTTTCTTCTGGACTGAAAAATACCTTTTTTGTTTAATTCTCATGCAAGTATATATTGAATTTAACAGTTGAAAGCTACAAATTCCTGTTCTCTCTACATATTCCAAAATATAGCAATAAAAGTAATAGATATAAGTTTATAACTCTCTGAATATTTATCACAAAGCCTGAAAATATTATATTCCTGGGCTGTGCAATTGATATGCTATGAGTCACAATTATATCAAATATTTTACCCTCAAAAAGGAATGTATTTGTGTCCTTAAGAAAGGATCTTGTTTCTTCTAATAGAATGATCCGACAATTTTATTATGAGTTTTGTTATGTAAGTGAATCTCCTTTTCCTTTTTCTGCTAATAAAGTGCTTTTAGAAATAAATTACTTCAATTTGTGTGTAATGGGTGAGCACATTAAGCACAATACTCTAAACTGTTAATCATGACTGCAAGTCACTTATTTTGAACCAAGAATTACCTAATAAATTTTGAAACTGAGCACTGGTCGCTAACTTTGGTTACATTTCTCACTGTAAATTTGTATTAAATCAATGTTTTATACTAAAACAAATGTTAAAATTTTGACAATTGGGAGAAATTTCTCTATCAACAATTTTATAATCTTTATTTCCAACTAATATCTTGTTTAATCCCAGAATTGAATGATTAATTTTGTTTTAGTGAAAGAAATAGCTGCGTTTGTATTGTCAAAGATTTAGAAAACTGTCAGTTCATTAAAGTGTTCTTATAAAACAATTGTAAATACTAGAGCAATGGCCTCAGGGGTTCCTTCCCCAGGATGACTGAAAGAATACAGTGGCCAAGAAGTTGCCAAGAAAGGGATGAATTGAGTGCTAAGACTTCAATTATGGAATCTAAGAGGACATAGCTTGGCAGTGGTACAGGAATCAGAAAGTCACACTCAGGCCCCCTCCAGGAAAACTGCCTTTACTCTGAAAATGTAGTCTGGTCACTGGAGATAAAATGTCTTTAACGTACAAGATAAAAGAATCTAGACCCTGATGTGCCAACACTTGAAGCACCATCATGATCTATGAACTCCTCAAAACTGACCCTGACATTTCCATTACTTACCAACAGGAAATTAAAAAGTAGTAAGATCATATCAGACTACAGGTCCATTATATGGGAGGAGACAAATTTGCACTATTAATTCATTTGCAAGGAAAACTGGGAAATACAGTATTTGACTTTTCATATTCCTCAGAATAAAGGTACATGGGAGGCTGGTGGAATACTAACTTATCACCTCTAAAAAATGTTATGGTAAATTTAGTGTTTCTGTTTTAATATTTATGTCTTCGATCCATTTTGACTTTAGTTTAGTGCATGGTGATAGACATGGGTCTAGTTTCAGTCTTCAGCATGTGGAAAGTCAATTTTTCTAGCACCACGTATTAAAGAGGCTATCCTTCTTCCAGTGAACATGTTTAATCCCTTTGTCAAATAAAAGGTGGTTTAGTGTCTTTGAAGTTGTGTTAACATCTTCTAATCTGTTTCATTGATTCTCAGGCCTATTTTTTTTGCCAGTACCATGCTGATTTTATCACTGTAGCTTTGTAGTATAATTTCAAGTCAGGGATTGAGATGCCTCTTGCCTTGCTTTTGTTGTCCAGAATTGCCTTTGCTATTCTAGGTCTCTTCTGTTTCCAAATGAATTTTAGGAATGTTTTCTCTAAATTTGTGAGGTATGTTAATAGTATTTTGATTGGGATTGCATTAAATATGTATAACGGTTTTGGGAGTATGGTCATTTTCACAATGTTAGTTCTTCCTAACCAAAAGCAAGGGATATCTTTCCATTTTCTGACATCCTCTTCAATATTTTTTTTTTTGCTTTTTATTTTAAAGTGTATAAAACTAAGAAAAATAAAACAGAATAAAGCCAATCAAAATAAACCAGTGTAAGTGATACAGGACTTCAAGACCCAATCCAAAAATGGGCATATGAGATGAACATACACTTCTCAGATGAAGAAATACAAATGACAAATAAATACATGAAGAAATGCTCAACATCACTGGTTATTTGAGAAATGCAAATTAAAACAACATTGAGATTCCATCTCATGCCACAAAGAATGGTTTTCATCAAGAAATCAACTGATACCCAGCATTCAGGAGGCTAAGGCAGGAGGATCACGGTGAGTTTCAGACAAGCCTGGGCTACAAAGTGAGTTCAAGGCCAGCCTGAACTGCATAGTGAGACCCTGTCTCAAAAATAGGACTGGAGATTTAGCTCAGTGGCCTAAGCACCTGCCTGGCAGGCGCAAGGTTTCAAGTTCAATCCCCAGTACAAAAAAAAAAAAAAA
>RJWM01022222.1:0-33986 GCA_004363535.1 Dasyprocta punctata | reverse complement strand
AAAAAAAAAAAAAAAAAAAAAAAAAAAAAAAAAAAAAAAACTGAGGATATCGCTCAATTTGAAGGCCCCAGGCTCAATCCCCAGTACCATCCCCCCCAAAAAGCTCTGACTCCTCATATGGCTAGTAATAATAATAACAACAAACATTAATAGTAACTGGTGGTTATTGAATGATTATTATTTGTCAATCTTGTGCTAAAACAGTCACCTTCCACTTCATCGCTGAAGAACTTGTCCCCTCAGAGAAGCCAAAAGAACTTGCCTCAGGCCACAAGCACAGGGAGAAGGAAGCAGAGTCAGTCTGCAGGTGTCTCCTGCCAGGCTCCTCTGGGAGGATGGCCACGGTACCCGTCCCGCCCCTGACTCTGGGCTTGTCTTCACAGCCCCCACCTGGCATGCCAACCCGCCAACCCCTACTGCACAGGGAAAGGTCAGGCCTCACGCAGCACATTCCCTCACACAATGGCCTGTCTGCCGGGCCCGGTCACATTCTGCCCCTGCCCACCCACCCACCCACCCGCAGTCACACAATGGCTCTTCATAGCCCACCACTGGCCAGTACAGAGCACATGGGGACCCCTCAACATCCACTGCAAACACTCTACTGCTGGGTCCCCTGTGGTGTCCAAGAGGGCTCCTCTCTGATCTCCCAGGGGTTCCAGTTTCTGTGTCCACCCCCAGCCTCTCCTCTAAACCCCCAGCCCCTCCAAGCAGGGTATAGACCTCTCCCTGCCTGGCTGCCATGTTTAGGATGTTTCCTCCCAACCAAGTCTTATGTTGGCTCTCAGAGGCCTCAAAATCACCCTGGATGTGGTGGTTGTCCAGAGAAGGAGACCGAGGCTCAGAGAGGGAGGGTGACCTGTCCAGAGTCACACAACCAGGAACGGGCAGAACAACACTTCCCCCACCCTATCTGTGCCCTTGACCTTTATTTACTCTGTACCTAAATTGACCTGGTGGCGCTGGGTCCTGGGGAAGCCCAAGCCGCAGAACAGCTGGGGCAGAAGCTGTGTTGTGGGGAGGGGCCACAGGTGTTGCAAATGCAACTTCAGAGGCTCCAGACCTGGCTGACCAGGACCCATTGGACCCCATTTTGCTGAGGAGTAAAGGAGTTAAGACAGATGTCATAGCAGAACCCGGGTGCAGGATGCTTGTGGGACCATGGCACAACATGAGCCGGGCAGCCCGAGCTGGGCAGCGGGACAGCCTGGCCTTCGCAGAGAGCATGGTAGATGTTGGGAAGCAGGGTCCCTTGGATGCCCCAAATCCCTGCTCCAAGCTCAGGCAGTGAGTGTCACAACCAGAGTCTGACACAGGAAGTCCATGATGGGCAGGAGCACGAGTGCCCTCCTTCCTTATCCCTGCCAGGACAGCTGCCCAGTCCAGGTTATATTTAGCCCAGCGGTGCCCTTCCTCAACTACAGACCCAGCTCCTCCGGTGGGGGATCAGTGGGGGATTGGAAGGAAAGCTACCCCCAGGCACTCTCTGTTCCCAGCCCCACCCATTGTACTAGGAAGGAAGGGGGAAGGCTCCCCAGGAGTCCCTGGCTTGTGTCAGGGGAAGATAGTGGGGTTCCCTGGAGAGTTCAGGACAAGGCGGAACCCTACAGCTGCCAGCAGCTCTGCTCTTCTTTTTCTTTTCTGTACTGGGGATTGAACCCAGGGCCTTCCACTGAGCCTCTCCAGCCCCCTTTTTTTTTTTTTTTTTTTTGGTACCAGGGATTGAAACTCAAGACCTCCTGGTTGCCTGGCAGGAGCTTATGCTGCTAAGTTAAATCCCCAGTCCCTTTTTAAAATTTTGATTTTGAGCCGGGGTGGTGGCACACACCTGTAATCCCAGTACTCAAGAGGCTGAAGCAGGAGGATCACGTCAAGTTCCAGGCCAGCCTGGGCTATGTAGTGAGTTCAAGTTCAGCCTGAACTAGAGAGACCCTGTCTCAAAAATTAATTAATTAACTAATTAACTTTTAATTTTGAGCCAAGATGGGCTCAAATCTGTGATTTTCCTGTCTCAACCTTCCAAAGTGCTGGGAATACGGGCATGCACCACCATGCCCAGGTATCAGCTTGAGTGGTCACTGAGGCCCTGCCGGAGGACAAGTCTGGGCTTTCAGAATTCTCAGGCTTCCTGTTTCCTGAGCACTTACTCTGGGCGCAAATCCTTCCCTGTCTTGGCTCATTAAATCCTCCCCAAGGCAGGTACAACTTAAGAGGTCCATTTTAGACACAACTCATGCCCTTCAGAGTGGCTGGGCTGTCACCTGGGCCCTGGCCTTCAGCCACGCTGAGACTGCTGCAGGCTTTGCCCTTCTGCCCTTTTCCCCAGTGGCTGCCGCCAGCCTCACTTGGGAATCCTGCCCACCCGGCCCCAGCTTCCTCAGCCACCTGAGGTCCGGAGCCCTTAGCACTGGGAGTAGAGGGACCTGGAACTCATCCAAGGCCATAGTAGGGCGCAGAGGGAGGTCTGAAGGTGTGGCCTCCAGCTTCTCCAGCACTCCCCAGGGATGTGGACCTGGGCCACGTCCTTCTCTGGACCCTCAGTTTCTTCATCTGTAAAATGGAGCCAATAAAACTGGCTTCGAAGATTTATGAGACAACAGCAGGTACTTACAATATTCTCAGTATAGGGTAAGTTTCAATTAATATAAATATCTCATATGGCCTCATATCTGGTCTTTGTTCCCCAGTATCCTCCACTTTCCTTCCAACCAAAAGGGACAAAATTCAACTGGGGGACCAGCCCCTCCACTGACAGCATCAGTACCTCCTTCCTAGCTCCCTGTTCCAGACACCAGAAAGCCTGCCCCAGTTCCTCCTGAGGAGCAACTTGGTTACTCTCACACCAGCACTGAAAGGTGGTCTCTCTCTGCCCATTTTAGGGATGGGAAAGCGGAGGCACAAAGATTGAATCATCTTTGCTGAGGCTGCTCAGTCAGAAAGAGGGGACACTGGGACTTGAACCCATGATCTGGCTCCAAGGCCTATGTCTTTCACTCACACACCACCACTCTGCCTCCTGAGCTCCAGGCACCCCCGCAAACTCCCAGGTCTCATTCCCAAGGCTCATTCCCAAGCCTGGCCTGGGACGGCACTGGTCGGCTGATCTCTTACCGCTGAGCCTCCAGACACCTCAGGAGCTCCTGGTCTGTCTGCTCAGCCTCAGCCCTAGGCTGGGGGGAAAAGGAATGGGGAGGGGTAAGAAGGGGAGACCCCTGCCATTGGCTGCCTTGGTGTGATGTCACCAAGGGGTGGGTGGTGGGGAAACAAACATCCCCTTCTCCCAGCTACAGTCATCTGAAAGGGGGTGGGGACCAGGGAACACAGCCTGTCCCTGGTTGCAGCCAAGACCTCCCCGTGAGTCCGTGGTCACTCAATTTGGGGACTCAGCACCCTGCCCCCATCATTTCCTGCTCCTGGACTCAGGCCTGGCCCTCATGGTTCATGACAAACTCTTTCCACTCCCCCTCCTCACTTTTGGTTGTGTAACCTTTGGCAAGTCACAGCCTCTCTCTGAGCCTCAGTTTCTTCATCCCTAAAATGAACACAGTAATTAAAATAGGCTAAAACTGGGTGTGGTGTTGCATACCTATAAACCCAGCACTCAGGAGGCTGAAACGGGAGGATTGTCCCAAATTTGAGACCAACCTGGGCTGCATAATGAGTTTAAGTTCAAGGCCATCCTGTGTCAAAAAACAAAAACAAAAACAATTGAAAACTGGCACAGAGTGCTACTTCAAAATATTCTGTGCTACTGTTATTCACAAGGATAATTAGAGGTCTGGCCAGTCTTATTTGCAGGCTCTTGAACCCATTTTTGGAAATACAGGGCATACTCTGCTTAGTGAAGTTGCTATTTGAGGGACAACTACCCTGTGCTGAAAACCATACTAAGGACCCAAACCTCTTTTCTGAATCTGGGCTAAAGAGGCCCAGTCTGCAGCTGACCCCCATCCTGGTTCTAATGACCCCTGAAGACCCTGTTACACTCTTCTATCCTTCCATTTCAGACAGGGAAACTCAGAGAAGGTGAGTGACTCACCTGAAGTCACACACAGGCTGCAATTTAAACCCAGATCTGCCCAATTCCCAAACCAAGGACACCAGGCCTCACCCTGATTCACAGGCCCCAGGCTCAGTCCCAAGCCTGCCCCAACTCACCAGACCCCGAGGGGTGGCACAGGGAGCACAGGTACCCCCACATGCCCCTTCCACCCACTGGCCGCTGCCTCGGATGCCTGCCGCTCTGTGAGCCAGAGCATGGCGCTGAGGCTGGGCTGAGGCCGGGGGGATTACCCCCAAAGCACTCGTCAGCAGCTTCTGCCCCATTGTTCTGCCAGGCAGTGACATCAGGCCCAGAGGTGGGCACCCAGCCCCTCGCATCGACTAGGTTGCCCCTCTGTAGGCCTTATTCATCCCACACAGAGGGATCGGGGCCTACTCTGCAGGGTGCAGGGTCAAGGAGCAGGGTGGCGGGAACCCAGAATATGGGGAGCTTGCCCCTTCCTCTCTGAAATGCCCCCTGCCCACTCCCAGCCACCAGGGAAGGCAGGAATGTGCTGAGCTCTGGGAAATGCCTCCCAGGGCTGGCAGCCACCAAGGGCAGGGGGTGGCTGGAACCCAGCCAGCGCCCTCCTCCTGAGAGCGGTGGAAGGGACCCGTGCTTGGGCTGGGGGTGGGCCTGAGACCCTCACCTCATGGCGCTCTCTCTTTTTCATGGATCCACTCAGACAAGTTCGTTTGCTCATTCACCAAACAGTCACAATCCCTTGTTGTGCAGCAGGTCCTTTGTTGGGCATTGGACACAGCAACAGCCCTGCATCCACACCCAGGGGTCACTCAGGAAAGATTCTGCAGGAGCCGACATAAGAAGTCAGATTGGAAGGCCGAGGAGGAGGGAGCCAAGGAAAACGGTAGGGAAGGGGGATCCAGGCAGGGAAGGGGACCCCAAAGGGACAAAGCTAGACAGTGAGGGTGGTGAGGGGAATCCCAGGCAGAGAGATCAGGGAGGGCTTCCTGGAAGAAGTGGCAGGAGCTGAGTGGGAAGGACCACAGGAGATGACACAGAGCCACAGGCAGTGACTGAACCAATGTCCAGGCAGAGGCCAGGGCCTGAGGGAGTGGCTAATTGACAGCATGTGGCAAAGCCAAGAAGAGTTCTATGGTCTACGGGGCAGTGACAAGGGACTAAGACTTTGTGCTGAGGGCCCTGAGCAGCTGTGGGAGGGGCAGTACGGAGCACTCTGAGCCAGGCTGAGGGCAGGAGAATCTGCTCCCTCTGCTCAAGGCCAAACAGAAAAGGGAGGCTGGGACTCACTGTCCTTTCTGTGTCACAGACAGCAGAGGTCCTTGCTGGTTCTCCATTATTTTATTTTATTTTATTTTATTTTATTTTATTGTCTTTGTGAGACAGGGACTTGCTATGGAGTTTGGGCTGGCCTTGGGTTCATTTTGTAGCCCAGGCTGCTCTCAAACTTGCAAGGATCCTCCCGCCTCAGCCTCCCAAGTGCTGGGATTACAGGAGTGCACCACCATGCCTGGTTTCTCAATTTTTTTTTAATTTTTTTTTTCTGGCTTCTCAATTTTAAAGAAAGGCATTTAGTGTGTTTCAGGTTTTGGCTTTGTTTTGTTTTGTTTTGCCATAAACATGATACTAGACAGGTGTGGTGGCACACGGCTATAATCCCAACACTGGAGAGGCTGAGGCAGGAGGATAACTCAGAGTTCAAGGCTAGTCTGGGCTGTATAGAGAGACCCTCTCCCAGAAAAACAGAAACAGCTGGGCTTGATGGTGCATGCCTATAATCCTAGCACTTGGGAGGTTGAGGCAGGAGGATCATTGCAAGTTCAAGACCAGTCTTGGCTACAAAGTGAGTTCAAGGCCAGCCTGAATATGCATGGAGAGAGCCTGTCTCAAAAAGACCAAAGTGGGGTGGGGAAGAAGACCCTGTCTCAAAAAGACCAAAGGGGGGTGGGGGAGAAAACAAACAAACAAACAAACAAACATGATGCTAAAGCCCAGCATAGTGGTACTTGTCTGTAATTCCAGCTACTCAGAAAGGTGAAGCAGGAGGATTGATGCAACCTGCGTGATATAAGGGACTGTGTCTCAAAAACAAAATAAAATAAAATTAAATTAAATTAAAATAGGGGCTGGGGATTTAGCTCAATGGCACAAGCACCTGCCTCACAAGTGTGAGGTCATGAGTTTGATCCCCAGTACCAATAATAATAATAATAATAGTAATAAAAAATAAAATAAAATGCCAGCTGTAAGTTTTCTTGCAGATGTCTTTACTCAGGTTATGGAAGCCTTCTTTCCTGGTTTGCTCTGAGTTTGTTTGTTTATCATGATTGACATGTCTCAGGTTCTCTCTGTCCTTACTCCTCATCTCTGTCCCGTCCTGTTTTTTCTCTCCCTCTCTCTGCCTTGTTTTCCCTCACCCAAGGGGGTGTGGCCACAGGAAGCTGAGTTTAGGAGGTGGCACAGTGTCCTGGTTCCGGCCAAGGCCACCTCAGTAAACACAGGACATCCTGCGGGGCTGAGGAAGGAGGCGGAAGCACCCCCAGGCCACCCTCTCCAGACCTAGACTGGGCCAGCAGCAGCTTCTCCCAGCCCTGCCCACTGCTGCGCCCCAGGCAGCGCAGCCCAGGGAAACAGGTCTTGCTGGCCGCGGCCTCGTGCCCACTCCTGTCCCCTGACTCTCTCTACTGAGCTCCAGTACCAGGACCCAGCACCTCTGAGATGTCTCCTCTGCAAGTCCCTCGTACCCACTGTGTCCTTTCCTGGTCCTAGCCTCAATCTCAGACCTGCTACTTCCCCTGGCCACCAGCTCAGGGATGGCCACACTGTCCTCTGCCCCCTGGTTCCAGCCCAGCATCCTCCTAGACCTTCCTTCACCATGGCTTATGGGTTCTGTGGCACCACCCTTGTTCCCCAGGCGGCTGTCCTGTGCAGGGCCTCCAGGAGTCCTGTGAGGAGGAGGTCTCCCTGACAACCAGAGCAGCTGTGACCTGCAGTCCTCCACCACTTTCCTTCCTCCCTTCTTTCCTTCTTTTCCTCACTCACCCCTGTCCAGGGGTCTCTTCAGTGTTCCTTCCCCAATCCTCCCTTCCCAGGTCCCTACCCCTGGGCTCCAGGGCTCGCTCTCCCCCATAGCAACTGGAAGGATCCCCTTACCTCGAAGCTCCCTAGATTCTTTGCAGTAAAGACCCCATTCAGGACCTTGTGTCCCTTGGTCCCTAGTGACCTCTCCAGTCCCATTACCTTACTACTTTCCCCCTGATTCCAGCCAAACCCAGTAGCCTAGAGACCCCTGAAAACGTTGTAGGGTCCTTGTGCATGCCGGTTCCCTTCCTCCTTCCTAGAACAACCCTTCAAAGTGAACACTGCTACTGTTCCAGTTTACAGATAAGGACTTTGAGGTCCAGAGAAGTTAAGTACCTTGCCTAGAGTCACACAACCCTGGAGTGGTAAAACTAGGGTATAAACCTAGGCAGTCTGCCTTTCAAGCACAACTTCTTCTCATTCAAGAATAATAGCTCATTGCTTCAACAGCATCTCTGAGCATCGTGTTTCTGAAACATACTTTCCCTTAGGCCTGCTCCCTCTCCTCAGGACTCTTCACACAGGCTCCATAGTTAAGAGGTGTGTACCAGGTGCCATACATTTGCACATGTGCATGACACTTTCCCTCCAGGTGGAGGTGAAGTACCTTGAGGAAGGGGTATGTGTTTTGCACAAAAGTACCACGTGGGCTCCACCGGTCCTGGCTAACAATCTGCTTGTGCTGGAGAAGCTAGTGTCCCCAAGTCCAACCCCATGATTGTGCAGACTTTGGTGTTTGCTCCACCCCAGGAGACCACGCCCCCTCAGCTAGCAGATTCCAGGGCCCACACCATTCCGGACTGATCCACCAGCCCTGGCTCTGCTGCTCCTGGAGCTCACAGAGCCTTTGTGTCTTCCAGCTGTGACACCCCAGGCCAGCTCCCCTGCACCAACATGTACAGGACCCCCACCATCAACACACTTTTCTTGTCCCTGACTCCTGGGAGAGCTGTGACCTGCTGCCCTCAGCTACCTTTACCTCTCTGTCTTCATATTTATTTATTTAGGTGGTACTGGGGAGTTAAACCTAGGGTTTTTGTACTGTGCTCCTGCCCCGGTCCTTTTTGGCTTTTTGTTTTCAGACAGTGGCTCTCCAAATTGCTACATTGTTCAAACCGGGTTTGAAATTGCTATCCTCCTGCCTCAGTCTCCCAGAGTGCTGGCATTACAGAGGTATGATAGCCTCAAAGCCCGGCTCTTTTTCCTACCCTCATTCAAAACTGAGTACTTTTTTTTTTTTTTTTTTTTTTTTTTTTTTTTTTTTTTGCGGCACCGGGGATTGAACTCACAACCTCGCGCCTGCCAGGGCAGGCGCTTAAGGCACTGAGCCAAACTCCCGGCCCTGGTTTTTCGAGGCAGGGTCGCACTGTGTAGCTCAGGTCGGCCTTGCGCTCGCGTTGTAGCCCAAGCCGGCCTCAAACTCACAACGCTCCGCCTACCTCAGCCTCCCGAGTGCTGGGATTAAAGGCGTGCGCCACCACGCCCGGCTAAAACTGAGTACTTTTGTGCCTGATCCTAGGTGAAAGGTTACATGTGACCAGGTCTCATTCACAGTAGATGTCCGCATCTGCAGGTTTCACAGATTACTCCAGGGGCCCCTGGAGACATCAGAAGCAGGCCCTAAACACTCGGTAACAGATGACCGCTGACCCCTGCCCACAGGACGGATGCCAGGCAGAGGCATCAGAGCCCCAGACTAGACAGCAGGGGGCGCTGCTGAGCTCCGCCCAGGCTCCGGAGGTCTCTGTCCGGACTCAGAAGCCAGGGTCCCGAAGTCCATGGATGGGAGTCGCCAGGGGTTGGCATCCGGCGCCTGGAAGGCTCTCAGCCTGGGCACCAACTCCCCGCGGCCTTTTCCACCCGCCGCCCCGGCGCCCTCAGCCACTTCCAGAAATGGGCACCACTTCCTCCGCGGCTCCAGGAAGCTAGCTCTGCCCACCCCTTCCCGGCCCCGGGCGCCACGCCGGGCTCCCCGCCCTCCCCTCCACCCCTGCCGGCCGCGGCTCCTGGGCTTCCTGCCCCGGGGAGGCGGCTCCGCCTCGGGGCCCCTCGGTCCAGTCCAGCCCTCCGCTCCTCCCTGCCCCCACCCGCCACCTCCGCAGGGACACCGCCCCCCACGCCCGGCACCCCGGCTCTGCCCTGCCCCCACAGCCGCCAGGAAGGACGCAGCCCGGTCCCGTGCCAGGCCTGTGAGTGTCGCGCCCCGCCCAGCCGGCCAGGAATGCGGCTGGACGGCGGGGGCGGACGCAGACACCCGGCTCCGGCCAGGCCTATCACACGGGCTGTCACGCAGGTGGCCCTGGCTTGCCTGGGCCTGGGTTTCTTCTAGAAGGAAAGCCAGCTGCCTGCCCCTGACGGCCCTCTTAGCTCCACCAAACCCCGAGGCTTTATTTTGGCGACGGTCTCTAAGCAGCCCTATTCTTTGCCCCAAGACAGATGTGAAGCCGAGAGTGGATTTTATTTTTAAAACCTGGCGGGTGTCTCCCTTTCTTTGACCATTGACCATTTTCCAAGAGTGCTGACATGCTGCTCCCTGCAGAAACTGTCTGGCCCTCTAGCTCTGTTTTCATTTCTGGGCCATTCTGGAAGCTCCCTTCCCCTCTCCACAGGATACACAGGGAAGGACTGGATTCATTTTTAAAAAGTGACGGGGGCCTGCATAGACACAGTAAGGAAACCTGGCTGTGTTCTGGGGAGTGGGTCTGTCTGCTTCTCAGACCAGTAAGGAAGTACATGGCCTTTTCTCCTCTAAGTCTGTGTTCTCAGCTGTAAAGTGGGGATCACCATCGTCATCCCCATCTTTGTGGGGCTGTTACAGGATTAACTAACACATAGCAAGCACTTAGAAGAACGCCTGCTACACAGTCCAGGCTTACGCAGTCCAGGCTAAGTGTTAGACATTATAGTTCACCCTCGTATTAAACCAGAGACAAGGAAGCACACAGACAGGAGATTTTCCAGAGTTGGTTTTAATCTCAAAAAACAGGTTGAGGTCTCTTCCTAAATCAGGAAGGGAACAGCCCATACTGTGACCCAGAGGATTCAGTCCAGCAGGGGCCTGGTCCAATCACATTCCAGCCACCAGGCCCTGTCATTCCCTCGCTAGGGGCCAACTCCACACTCCACCATGGTCCCTCCACAAGAGGACAGATGTGAAGTTGCCCAGGATTGGATTCTGTCTCTCCAGAGTGGCCAAGCCCCTGTCTCTGGGTGGGGGCAGCCAGCTGTGTCTTTCCAAGGAGGGCTGGTCCAGTCACCAGGCTCAGTTCAGACGCCAGACAACCATCCCACCCCTTGGGCTCAGCGCCCTGGCCCTGGCGGCCGCTCTAGTGCCTGCGTGCCCACCAGCACGTCCATGAGGTAGTCCAGCTCGGCTTCGTCCAACTCCGGAGCTCCCTCCTTGCCCGGCCCATCCTCAGGAGCAGGCTTGAGGCCCTCAGAGGCTGGCACCCAAAGTTCACTGTCATACATGGAAGTGTCAATGTCCTCAAACAGGCCCTCCAGCCCATCGTCCAGCAGACAGCCAGTGGCTGGGCCAAGCAGGTCCAAGGCACCCAGGCTGGGTGGGGTCCCCCCAACAGGACGGCCTGGTGGGCCCTCATCTGCCAAGGGTTGGGGTCCCTGGCTCAAGCCCTCAATATGGCTGAGGTCCTCTAGGAGGCTAGCCATGGAAGCTGAGAGTGTGGCATCAGAGCTGGCCAGCAGGTTATCAGCCACACTGGGGACTATTGGTGGGCTGGGCACAGGTGACAGGGTCACTGTGGGTGCCATGGAGGCCTGGATGCGCCGCAGTGTGTTCACCACCAGCACCAGATGCCGCAGGTCCGGCTCACTCTGCCGCAGGCTGTGGTGCAGCTTGAGCACAGAGAGGTCAAAGAGGGAGCTGGAGGCCACAGTGGGGGGCGCCTGTGTCACTGCTGGGTGGCCAGGATCCAGCCACCAGGCATCGACTTCCAAGGCTTCCTTCTCCTTCTCCTCCTCCTCCCGCTTGCGCTTGAGACCCTTGCTCAGCATCATCTGCAGAAAGGGAAGAGCCATATGTTAATTTATAGAAAGCAAATTTTTTTTTTTTTTTCGGCACCGGGGATTGAACTCACAACCTCGCACCTGCCAGACAGGCGCTTAAGCTGCTGAGCCAAACTCCCGGCCCTGGTTTTTTGAAGCAGGGTCGCACTATGCAGCTCAGGCCGGCCTTGCGCTCGCATTGTAGCCCAGGCCGGCCTCGAACTCACAACGCTCCACCTACCTCAGCCTCCCGAGTGCTGGGATTAATGGCGTGTGCCACCACACCCAGCTAGAAAGCAAATATTAAGTTCATACCCTGGCCTTGACAACCTGCTGTCTGTATGATGTTGGACAAGTCATTTTACCTCTCTGAGCCTAAATTTTCTAAGAGATAGATGATGACATCTTCCTTATAAATTATATTATTAAATGAAATAAAAAGCACGACAGTGTCTGGTACATGGTACTTACAAATAAGTACTTCATTTATTTAGGCTTTTTGAAACAGGGTCTCACTATGTAGTTCAGACAGGCCTCAAACTCATGGAGATCCTTCTGCCTCAGTCTCCCAAGTGCTGGAATTACAGATGTATGCTTATGTCCACCACACCATCTTGATAATATTATTGCCTAGAGCCAGGTGTGGTGGTGCACTCCTGTTAATCCCAGCACTCGGGAGGCTAAGGCAGAATCCTTCAAGTTTAAGACCAACCTGGGCTGCAAAGTGAGCCCAAATCCAGCCTCAACTGCACAGCGAGAACCTGTCTCAAAAAGACCAAAACAAAACAAAATGAAACAAAAAAATTTTTCCCTGGTGTGGTAGCACATGCCTGTAATCCCAGCACTTGGAAGGCTGAGGCATGAGAAGAGTTCAAGGTTAGCTATATAGTAAGTTCAAGGCCACCTTGGACTACATAATGAGTAGTAGTCCATAATGTCTCAAAAAAATTATTTCTTCAGTGAACCATACAGAATAATAGCCAACATCCAACGTTTTTCACACAGATAATGTACAGTGAAAGACACCAAAAGACCCTGGAGATAATGAGGGAAGGCTCCTCAAAGGTGACATTGAAATTGTGAATCCTGGTGTGTGAGAAAGTGTCAGCTATGAAGAACCAGGGGGAAAGCAGTCCAGGAAAGATGGGGGGGGGAGGGGGCAAAGACAGACCTAGAGCAGGGCGGCTGAGGCAGGGTCACCGAGTTTTGTTCCTTTTTATTTTCCCTTTGGAACCAGGAATCGAACCCAGGGCTTCACACTGGCCGCAGGTACCGTGCCGCTGAGCTACCTTCCCATCCCAGGATTACCGAATTTGAAGTTATCCTGGGCTATACAGTGAGTTCAAGGGTCAAGGGTAGCCTGAACTACATAGCAAGACCCTGCCGCAAAAAGAAAAAAAAGAAAACAAAAACAAAAACAAAGAAAAGAAAAAGACTTAAAGACTGGGGAAGCCTGAATTGAAAGGCCCAGTGTGGCTTGCACCCAGTTACACGCCGGGAGTCTCGGTGGGGGTGGGGCGCAGGCAGAAGGTAGGGAGTTCGGGTTTTCAGAGCGGCAGGGGTCTGAACAGGGAGGGGAGTGGCATTGTGAGCCGATCAGGTTTCCAGCCGAGGAAGCCTGGCGCAGGGCAGGGGGGCACGGTGGAGGGGGTGTGTAGGCTGAGACCCAGAAGAAGGCTGCTGTCCTCCTGGGACGGCCTGAGCAGAAGCTGGCGCTGGACATGGCAAGAAGCGGATTCAGAACTTAGGCGGAAGACGGCGTGGTCAACGTTTGCCGGGAAATCCTGATGGGCACCGGAGTCAGTCCCTGAGAGAAGTTTGAGGATCCACAGTCTTCCCGGGGTGGGGAGGACCCGGAGCTTTGGAGCACTGGCCTGAACCTACTTTGTAGGGGCAGGGAGGACCGCAGCGCCAGTACCCGGGACGCTGCCTAGAAAAACTGTAAGAGCGATTCCCTCACTACTTAAAAGTGGGTCTTTGCCCTTATAGAAGACCAGAAGTCCGGAACCGCAGGAATTCAGCGCCCCCGACTCCGCCCCCCGGGTCCCTGCGCCCCCTAGCGGCGTCCAGGCCTGCTTCACCCGAGGATCCCAGTCCCTCTGACCCCCGATCTTCTTACACTGCCCCGCGCCCGGCCTATGCTTCCTGCTCCCGCCCGAAGCGGCGCAAGCCTAGACCCCAGCGGGCGGCTCTGCGCTCCGGTCTTCTCTCGCTTCCGGAAGGCAGCGGCGGTGGCGGGGGCGGGTGAGTCACGCAGCCGGAGCCAGGGAGCAGGCGCCTCCGCCCCCTTCTCGAGCTGCGGCGTGATTCACCCAGCCCGTCCGGGGCGGGAGGCAAGCAGAGGCCCGGAGCGTCTCGATGCCGGATAGCCCATGAGCCGCTCAGCCTGACCCTAGGATAGAACACCGAAAAGACCCGACCGCCGGTACCCCTTTTCTCCCCAGGCCGCTTCATTTACATACCCAGCTCACTCGCTGCCAATCAGAACAAAGAAGTAGCCACCCGCAGCCAATCAGAAAGCGGCAGGGACAGCATCGCTCGCTCACTCTCCTTCAGCAACCGGCGCTTAGGTCGGGAGACGCAGCTCTGACTCCGGCGCACGACTCCAGACTCCTGACTAGCCTTAACCACGCCCACTCGCGTGAAGGCCCCGCCCTCCAACCCAGGGATTGGCCTTGGGTGGTGATGGGCGGAGCCTGAACGGGTCCGATTTAAAGGGAGGGGAGGCTGGCTTCCTGGAGCGTGTCCCGGCAACTGCAGTGGCTAAGTTGGGGAAGACCCGTGGCTGTTTGCTGTGTGGGATGGTGGTAGTTAGGACCTTATAGGTTTTCAAAGTACAGTCCCCGGATACCTACCAAATAGCAGTGGAGCTTCTTACATACTTAGCCTCAGCAGAGATCTGCACTCTAGGCCAGATAAACCTGGTTTCAAACACTGTCTTACCACTCAGTCGATATGTGACCTCTCTGAGCCATACAAATTCTGTTCAGAGGGACTCTTCTCGCCTGCCACTTGAGAGTTAGGAAACTCAGAGTAAGATAGCCTCCGTAAGAACACTGCACCAGACAGCAAATGCTGGAGGATTGGATTCAGTTGTGGTTAAAGATGGGATGAGGTGGGTGTGGGAAGTCACCCGGGTCACTTCCTGGACTCCATTCTCTAAGCAGTTGTGTGACCTTGGGGCCTGTAATCCTGGCTACTCTCCAGGGTGGGGCAGGAAAATCGAAAGTTCAAAACTAGCTTCGGCAAATTAGTGAGACCTGCCTCAAAATTTAACAAGGTCAAATTGGGCATGGTGGTGTATGCCTATAATCCCAGCACTTGGAACGCTGAGCACACGAGGATCGTTGAGAGTTTGAGATCAGTCTGGGTTACAAAGTGAGCTCAAGGCCAGCCTGAACTGCATAGTGAGAACCTGTCTCAAAAAGACAACAAAACAAAACAAAACAAAAAACACACAAGGACAGCCCGGTGTGGTGGTGTATGCCTGCAGTCTCAGGATTTGGGAGGCTGAAACAGGAGGATCACAATAATTTTGAGGTCAGCCTGGGCTACATAGCAAGACCCTGTCTCAAACAACAGCAACAACAACAATTTTTTTTTTGTACCAGGGATTGAACTCACAACCTCGTGTCTGCCGGACAGGTGCTTAGGCAGCTGCACTAAATCCCTGGCCCTATTTTTTGAGACAGGGGCTCACTATGTAGTTCAGGCCGGCCTTGAACTCACTTTGTAGCCCAGGCTGGTCTCGAACTCACAAAATCCTCCTGCCTCAGCTTCCTGAGTGCTGGAATTAAAGGTGTGCACCACCATGCCGGCTAACAACAAAATTTAACAAGGGCTCCAGGCATGGTGGTGCACACCTGTAATTCCATCATTTGGGGGGCTGTGGGAGGAAGATCATCATGAGTTCAAGGCCAGGATGGGTTACATGATGAGTTCAAGGCCACCCTAAACTACATAGCAAGACCCTGCCTCAATTTAAAAAAAAAAAAAGAGAGAAAGAGGGAGAGGTATGGGGGAACAAAGAAGCAAGATATATCATGTACAGGTACAGATTCCCTAATGATGAAATATGATCATTATGTATATCCAAAATGTACCAATAAAATAAAAATTTAAAAGATTAAATAGAACGATTTGTTCAAAATATTCAGGGCAATGTGCAATATGTCCCTTTGTTAGTCGGAATAGTTATAATAATAAGACACATGAGTACTTAATTCAAATGGGGAGAGTCCCTGGATAGTGCCAAGGGAGACGTGACAGGAGTTTAATACGACGCTGTGATATACTAGCAATGGAATTTACCTTCTTCAAGTAGATTCTGTAACTCCAGAGCTATGGAAAGAACTGCTGATTGTAAGTAAAAGTGTTGACCAAAGCTCTCAAAAGTACTCACTGTTGTTGTTGATTCAAGTAGTTACTTTCAATGGATGCTCTAACCTCTGGGTGAAAGGTTAGTGGGGAACAGGGTCCATGAGCTCTCAGCATCATTGCTAAGATTACTTGCTAACTGCAAAGTAGAAAATAAAGATCTTAGCTGCCTCAGAAAATGAGCTGGGAAAAAGCCGGGCGTGGTGGCGATGCCTTTAATCCCAGCACTTGGGAGGCTGAGGTAGGAGAAGCATTGTGAGTTTGAGGCTGGCTTGGGCTACAACGTGTGCGCAAGGCGGGCCTGAGCTACACAGTGCGAACCTGCCTCAAAAAAACCAGGGCTGGGAGTTTGGCTCAGTGACTTAAGCGCTTGTCTGACAAGGTGTGAGGTTGTGAGTTCAATCCCTGGTGCCGCAAAAAAAAAAAAAAAAAAAAAAAAAAAAAGAAGAGGGCTGGAACTTTGACTTAATGGTTTATGCACCTGTATGGCAGGTGTGAAGTTGTGAGTTCAATCCCTGGTGCTGCAAAAAAAAAAAAAAAAAAAAAAAAAAAAGAGAAAGAAAGAAAATAAAGATCTTTTCATGGTGGGACATCCTAACATTGGGTGGCATCTGCTATAACCTGTTCAGGAGTACACAACATTCCCTGTGAAGTCTCTGTTCAATTGGATATGGATATTCCCTGTGGAGTCTCTGTTCAATTGGATATGTTGAATCTCATCAGGATTCAAGAATCTAGACTCATCCGCCAGTTTATAGAAAATAGAGCAGATGGGGGCCGGGGGAAATAGCTCAGCGGCACAGTGCTTGGCTGGCAAGCTCAAGGTCCTAAGTTCCAACCCCGGTACCAAAAAAAAAAAAAAAAAAAAAGAAAGAAAGAAAGAAAGAAAAAGAAAATAGAGCAGAAAGGACAATCCATTCAGGACCACTCTTGTCTCTCATTCTTACTCCCCAATAAATTTTCCTACTCTTAAAAAAAAGAAAGAAAGAAAGAAAGAAAAAGAAAAACAAAACAACAAGACAGAGTGAACAGAATAAAACTTTTTTTTTTTTTTTGTCTTTTTGAGATAGGGTTTCACTATGCAATTCAGGCTGGCCTTGAATTCACTTTGTAGCCCAGGCTGGTCTCGAGCTCACAGCAATCCTCCTGCCTCAGCTTCTCAAATGCTGGGGTTACATGCATGCACTACCACGCCCAGTCTTTTTTTTTTTTTTTTTTTTTTGTGGCACCAGGGATCCAACTCACAACCTCGCACCTGCCAGGGCAGGTGCTTAAGCCACTGAGCCGAACTCCCGGCCCTAATTTTTTGAGGCAGGGTTGCACTATGTATCTCAGGCCCGTCTTGCTCTTGTGTTGTAGCCCAAGTCGGCCTCAAATTCACAGCGCTCCTCCTACCTCAGCCTCCCAAGTGCTGGGATTAAAGGCATGCGCCACCACGCCCCGCTTTTTTTTTTTTTTTAAACAAGGTTTCATTATTGTAGTTCAAGGTGGACTTGAACACACTGTGTAGTCCAGGCTGACCTAAAATTCACAGTGATCCTCCTACCTCAGCCTCCTGAGTGCTGAGACTACGCCTGGTAGAAAGGAACAAATTAATGCAAATCCAGAATGTGAGAGATACTATAACCTACCTGGACCATTCTCCCAGAAGTTTGATGACAAGAACGCACAAAAAGGTACAGGACACAAGGGTAGGGGCCGTGGTACTGTGTTGTAGTCAGGGATTGTAAGGGAAAAGTTGACTACCAGTTGTCAATCTACCACACACTGGTTTTCCAGAATAAAAAGTACCCTATAATTTCTTCGCTGCAACCAAATTAGCATGTAAACCTTCATTGAATCCTGATTTTGAGAACAGGAAAGCAACTATGAAAGATATTTCTGGAGCTGGGCGTGATGGCACACACCTTTAGTCCCAGCACTAGGGAGGCTGAGGTAGGAGAAGCGTTGTGAGTTCGAGGCCAGCTTGGGCTACAACACGAGCACAAGGCCAGCCTGAGCTACATAGTGTGACCCTGACTCAAAAAACTAGGGCTGGGAGTTTGGCTCAATGGCTTAAGTGCCTGACTGGCAGGCTCGAGGTTGTGAGTTTGATCCCGGTGCCACAAAAAAAAAAAAAGATATTTTTGTGCTGGGGGTTTAGCTCAGTGGCCCAAGTGTTTGCCTGGTAAGCACAAGGTCATGAGTTTGATCCCCGGTACCAAAAAAAAAAAAAAAAAAAGAAAGAAAGAAAGAAAATACATTTCTGTTGCTGGGCATGGTGGCACATACCTGTAATCCCATCACTTGGGAAGCTGAGGAGCATTGTTGCAAATTTGAGACCAGCCTGGGCTACAAAGTGAGCTTAAGTCCAGCCTAAACTGCATAGCAAGACGCTGTCTCAAAAATAGTTTTTTTTTTTTTTTTTTTTTTGCGGCACCGGGGATTGAACTCACAACCTCACGCCTGCCAGGGCAGGCGCTTAAGGCACTGAGCCAAACTCCCAGCCCTAGTTTTTTGAGGCAGGGTTTTACTATGTAGCTCAGGCCAGCCTTGCGCTGGCGTTGTAGCCCAAGCCGGCCTTGAACTCACAACGCTCCGCCTACCTCAGCCTCCCAAGTGCTGGGATTAAAGGCGTGCGCCACCACGCCCGGCTCGAAAATAGTTTTTTGTTTTCTGCTGTGTGCAGTGGGACACACCTGTCGCCCTAGCTGCTCAGGAGGCTGAAGTAGGAAGATGGCAAGAGCTCAGGAGTTTGAGACCAGCAATAGATACTACTAGGTCAATTGATATTCTAGAAGCTTGAATATGCATTGGACTCAGATGATTAAAGATGACTTTAACTCTGATATGTGAAATAGTATTGGGGTTTGTAGAATCAAACCCAGGACCTTAATACTGGGCTACACCCTAATTCTTTTTTTTATTTTTTGCAACAGGGTCTCGCTAAGTCATTAAATTGCCCGGCCTGGGATCAAACTTATGATCCTCCTGTCTCAGCCTCTCAGTGTTGGGGTTGGAAGTGTGTGCTGCCACACTGGGCTTAGTCTAAACAGATGTCTTTTTTTTTTTGGGGGGGGGGTACCAGGGATCAAACTTATGACCCTGAGCTTGCCAAGCAGGCACTTATACCACTGAGCTAAATCCTGGCCCCTAAACAGATGCCTAGCATGCTGGATCCTATGATTCAGCAGCACTGGAAGGAGAGAGAGAGAGAGAGAGAGAGAGAGAGACAGAGAGAGAGAGAGATAGAGACAGAGAGATAGAGAGACAGAGAGACAGAGAGAGATAGAGACAGAGAGAGAGTCACTGCTGAGGCAGGAGGATTGAAAGTTCGAGCCCAACTGGGAAGGTTTAAAAAATTAATAATGGGCTGAAATGTAGGTCAGTGTAAAGGCACCTGGATTCAATCCCTGGGGGGATTGCCAGTCCCACTAGGCAAATCCACATAATCTCAATCTCCAGGTGGCTCCTAGTAGTCACTTAATTAACACACACTTATTGAGCACCCACTATGGGTGGGTGCTGCTGTAAATGCTAATGGTGCAGCACTGGATAGACTTCACATAGTCTCTCCTCTCCTATGTCTGCGAAAGGGGAGGAGAGAAAAGAAATATGAGAACTAATGTATTCATTGACCTGAAAGCATTCACACTGAACCCTTTCTGTGAGCCAGATACTCTTTTTGGGAGTTCGTTTGGAGGTCCTAGCAAGGGAGCACAGCTATACTCGTCCAAGGAAAGGGTCCTTCTCTATCAGGGGTGGTCCGCCTCTTCCACGGATCAAGTATAGCAGCATATGGAGTGGTAAGGGTCACTACCCAGCCAGACAGCTCAGCTGAATCAACCTTGGTGATCAGTGGGGTGACAGATGTCACAGCTAGATTACCCTCACATACCAGGTACTCTTTTTGGACACTGAAGATATGGCAGCAAGATTATAGATCAAAACTCTGTGCCAGCTGGGCGTGGTGGCGCACGCCTTTAATCCCAGCACTCGGGAGGCTGAGGTAGGCGGAGCGTTGTGAGTTCGAGGCCGGCCTGGGCTACAACGCGAGCGCAGGGCCGGCCTGAGCTGCATAGTGCGACCCTGCCTCAAAAAACCAGGGCCGGGAGTTTGGCTCAGCAGCTTAAGTGCCTGTCTGGCAGGTGCGAGGCTGTGAGTTCAATCCCCGGTGCCGCAAAAAAAAAAAAAAAAAAAACAACTCTGTGCTAAGAACCGGGTGTTGTGGCTCCCGCCTTTAATCCCAGCACTTGGGAGGCTGAGGTAGGAGAAGCATTGTGAGTTCAAGGCTAGCTTGGGCTACAATGCGAGCACAAGGCCGGCCTGAGCCACACAGTGCGACCCTGCCTCAAAAAACCAGGGCCCAGAGTTTGGCTCAGTAGCCTAAGTGCCTGTCTGATAGGCGTGAGGTTGTGAGTTCAATCCCTGGTGCCGCAAAAAAAAAAAGAAAGAAAGAAACTAGGGCTGGGAGTTGGCTCAATGGCTTAAGCACCTGTCTGGCAGGTGTGAGGTTGTGAGTTTGATCCCCGGTGCTGCCAAAAAAACAAACAAACAAAAATCCCTGTGCCAGGCATGGTACCCAGCACTTGGGAGGTTGAAGCAGGAGGATCACTGAGAGCTCAAGGCTGGCCTGAGCTACACAGCAAGATTCTGTCTTTATTATCCTAAAATCCTGGCTGGGAGGAAATAGACAATAAATTTAGGGGAAATTACATAGTATTTTAGGAGCTGAACAAAGAACAAGGGTAAAGGAGAGTGGGAGGGGAGTAACAAAAAGATGTTCAAATGTGCCAAGGGGAAGGGGTTCTCTGAAGAGGTAATTTGAACAGAGGCCTGATGAATCGAATCGAGAGAAGGAGCAAAACTGGAGGAAGATTTTGGGAGAAGGCAGTGCAAAGACCCGGAGGTACTGACTGTCCTGTGGCAAGGCCAGAGACCCTGAGCCGGGAGGTGCTGGAGAGATCAGAGATGTCCTCAGGTCTTCTAGATCATCCTGTGGACTTTCTCGTTCCAAGTGAGCTCCTGGAAGATGAAGAAATAAAAATGCCAATTTCTGCTTCTGTTCAGTGATCTGAAGTAAAGACGGATGGTAGGCATGGGGAGAGGTGCCTGTAGGCTGGGTGACCTCGGGGAGTCTCTCCAGGCGGTGACACTGGGGCTGGGACCCGAAAGTGAAGGAGCCAGGAATTCAAAGGCACACATGGAGCAGGGCGGGGTAAGAAAGAGAGAGGCCGGGCCTCGGGAAATGAAACCAGAAGTGAAGCCACCAGGCCCGGCCAGAGCGGGAGCCTCCGCCAGCCGGGGAGGAAGGGAGGAAGGGCGGTCAGGGGAGCGTCCCGCCCCGCCCCGCTCCGCCTGGCCCCTGGGGAGGGAGGAGGCGCCAGGCCGGCTCCAGGCCGCTGGCGCTGTCTTCCCCCGCAGCCCGCCCTGGTGGGCAGGTGGGCGGGACAGGCTCCCGCCACCCCGGGAGCCTGGTGGCCCATCCCCCACGGCGGGCGGGCTGGGGACCGGCCGTGGACTCTGCCCCGAGGGCCTCAGTTGCCTCTGCTGGGTCATGCTTTTTACTTCTTTCACAGGTACGACATTAGGGAAGGAGCTGGAAGGGGGTGGGGGTGCCACTCTTATAATTGGCCTCTTTGGGGTACTAACAAGCTCCCGGATTCCCCTTCTCTTGGTTATTTTAGGGAAGTCAGAGAGTTCTAAGAAAACGGTGAGTCAGGTTACATCCCTCCTCTGCCGTACGCCCTCCCTCCCCCGGTGTGGCTTCCGGTACACTCAGAGCAAAGCTAAAGTTGTCTAGCAGGACCCCCTACTCAGACCCTGCAGGATGCGCCCCTCACCTTTCTGGCCTGATCTCCTGGTATTCGTCCCCAAACTTGCTCTTTCTGTACCAGCCACACTGGCCTCCTCAGGACCTTGGCACTGGCTGTTTTCTGAGCCTGGATTGTCTCCAACAAATCCACAGGGCTCAGCCTTCACCTCTTTCCCGTCTCTCCCTAATGTCACCTTCCCTGCAGGGCCTTCTCTAGGTATCTCTTCTAAAGAGCAAAATTCACCCCTATCCCTTCCCCGCTTTCTTTTTCTCCAATTACTTATCACCACCTGACACTGTACATTTCAATTTTTTTGTGTGTATTTTAGTTTTCCTCCATAATTATACTTCAAGAGAACGAGGCTTGTTGCTTTTTGTTTTGTTTTCTTGGGGGTAGAGGGTCTCACCATGTAGTTCAGGCTGGCCTTAAACTCATCATGCTGATCCTCCAGCCTCAGCCTCCCAAGTACTGGGATTACAGGCATGCGCCACCATGTCCTGCACCTTTATAGGAACTGGGGAATGGGTACAGCTGGGCAAAGCACATCACCACCCCTCCTCTCCATAAACGGGTAATAAATAATGGAGTTGTGGGCATGTTGAGCTAGGAAGGGCAAGGGACCCTGGAACTGAAACTGGAAGAGAAATAGCCTCTGGGCAGACTTCTCAGCAAATGCAAAGGCCCTATGGTGGATTATGTGTCGAATCCTAGGAGAGCAGCATGGCTAGAGTTGCATGAGAAGGAGAGTAGCAACCTGAGCTAAGGAAGTTGTCAGGACCAAGAGTAGTAAGTCAGGCCTTGGTGGAGTTGGAATTGTTTTTTGTCTTTTTATTTTTTTTGGTGGCACTGGGGATCAAACTCACAACCTCACAACCTAACACCTGCCAGGCAAGCGCTTAAGCCACTGAGCCAAACTCTCGGCCCTAGTTTTTTGAGACAGGTTCACACTATGTATGTAGCTCAGGCCGGCCTCGCACTCACATTGTAGGCCAAGCCAGCCTCCAACTCACAATGCTCCTCCTACCTCAGCCTCCCAAGTGCTGGGATTAAAGGCACGTACCCAGCTGTTTTTTGTCTTTGAGACAAGGTCTCACTATGTAGTTCTGGCTGGCCTGAAACTCATGGTGATCCTCCTGCCTCAGTCTTCCCAGTGCTGGGATTACAGGTATGCGCCACTGCACCTGGTTTGCAGCTGGAGTTTTATGATGGGGCAAGAAATTGCTGGAGGGGCCACTGTATTCAGTGTTGCAGTGTGGTCCACTCTGGCATGTGGTCCAGTGTCATGCTGTAGGATGTACTTCTTTTCCTACTTTTACTTGGCCCAAACTTGCTCCACAGAACCTGTTTCTTTTCCTACCTCTAATAAAACTTTGCTACCTTAAAAAAAAAAAAAGGGCCAGGAGTTTGGCTCAGTGGCTCAAGCGCCTGTCTGGCAGGTGCGAGGTTGTGAGTTCAATCCCCGGTGCCGCAAAAAAAAAAAAAAAAAAAAAAAAAGCTAGGCATGGTGGCTCATGCCTGTAATCCCAGCACTCAGGAGGCTGAGGCAAGGGAATCGTTGCAAGTTTGAGACCAACCTAGGCTACAAAGTGAGCTCAAGGCAAGTCTGAACTACACAGCAAGACCCTGTATCAAAAAGCCAAAAAGAAAAAAAAAAAAAAGGGATCCAAATGACATCCACTGTAGTGGTTGATTGAGTTAAATCCCTGGCCCTATTTTTTGAGATAGGGTCTCACTATACAGTTCAGGCTGGCCTAGAACTCACTTTGTAGCCCAGGCTGGTCTCGAACGCACAATGATCCTCCTGCCTCAGCCTCCCAAGTGCTGGGATTAAAGGCATGCGCCACCACGCCTGGCAGAATTCCATTCTTTGGAGGAGCTCCAGTCTTCACCTTTGGTTTGGATGTCGTCTCCTGGCTTCCAGTGTAGACTCTTCAGCTTTCCCACATGGACTCTTCAACCTTCCAGTGTAGACCTTTCAGCCTTCGGTTGCAGACCAATCAGCCTACTGGTATGGACTTGCACAGGACACTGGGGTGAACTCCAGACCTTGGATTGAATCCTTGGGCCTCCAGCGTGCAGACACCCTTTGCACGCTTCCTCATCTAACTCTGTGGCTGACCATCGATGCCTATCTTGTAATTTTGTTACAGACAACTGAGTTAGATAGAAATATAGGCAGTCAGACAGGACTAGGCCCTCAAGAAAACCAGCACAGAGGACCAGAGGTCTTGGTGACCTTGGAGGAGACCCACACGTCTTGCTGCAGGTCAGATATCAAGACAAAAGGCAAAACAAATACACCCATATGCTAAGGACTGATATTCTAAATAGTTCTCTGTCATCCTGAGAAAGTCAAGAATCAGCATCCCACCCTTTTACAGGAAGAGTCATTATTGTTAAGCATCCCTCGCTTACTACGTGACTCGCCTCCCCATTTGTCCTTGATTTAATCAATTCTGAGCAATTAATCTTATTGGTTAACCATGGTTATGTCCCACCTTATGCCCGTCTGCCTTGCGAGTTCCCAGTTTTCCCCATCATGGTTTCACTCTATAAAAGTCCCTAAATATGACAGAATCTTTGGCAACCCACTCGGGCCCCCTTCTGTCCCTCAGACAGAAGCTTTCTTTCTCTCAATAAATATCTTCTGCTCTTACCCTCCGTTGTTCCTAAAATTCATTCTTCGATTTTAGAGAACACGAACTCGATTTTAGAGAACACGAACTCGCGCTGTACCTATAGTAGGTTGGGAGTTTCATTTCCCCACATCATTTGGAGGTCTGGTATCATTTTTCCTATATTATTTAGAGGTTTCCCACCGAGATCATTTTCCTATATCAATTTCTTACACATTTGTATATCTTGTGTTATATCTGTTTTCTCTAGTAAAACTCTGACTAATACAACAAAGTTGGTACCGAGAGAGTGGGGTCATTGCTATTATATTCCTGGCCATGTGGCTTAAGAGTCTTGGGAACAGTGTCGGGGATTTATTTATTTATTTATTTTTTTGTGGCACCGAGGGTTGAACTCACAACTTCGCGCCTGTCAGACAGGCACTTAAGCCACTGAGCCAAACTCCCAGCCCTAGTCTTTTGAGGCAGGGTCACACTATGTAGCTCAGGTCGATCTTGCGCTCGTGTTGTAGCCCAAGCTGGCCTCGAACTCACAACGCTCCTCCTACCTCAGCCTCCCGAGTGCTGGGATTAAAGGCATGCGCCACCATGCCCGGCTAGGGTCGAGGATTTAGCTCAGTGGCATAAGCACCTGACTGACAGACCTGAGGTTATGCGTTCGATCCCTGGTACCAAAAAAAAAAAGTCTTGGGAATTAACTTGGAAAGTTTTTGAGAGACTGGCCTAGAGGCTGGCTGTCCTTGTATGCTGCAAACTATATTGAAGAGTCTGGTTGGAGCCTGGAAAATCAGAGACTGATGGTAATGCTACTGGTTAAGATGAAGCTTGGGACACTTCTATCGAGAAAGACGGCATCAGCTGCTGGAGCCCAGGTAATATATTGTGCTTTGGCTGAAAATTGGTCTGCATTTTGCTTGAGTTTAGAGGTATTACTTGAGTGGCAGAAAAATTTCAGTGCTGTCTACTGTTGGGATGGTAGCATTGTTACTTCTGAGAGCTTTTGATCATCGGTGTTGGAAATTTAGAGCAAAGAGCCAGTAGAATAATTTAAAACTTTTGGCCAGAAGGCTCCAGTGGAACTGTTGGATTGCAAAGATGAAACAGAGGAGAACAGTTATTTAGAAGAACAGCACAATGGAAAAATGAACTGAAGTCTTTCACCTGAAGATAAGAGTATATTTGAATTGCAGGAGATCCTTGTATTTTAGTTTTGCCATGCCATATTAAAAAGTTAATGGGAGCCAGGTGTGGTGGCGCATGCCTTTGATCCCAGTACTCGGAAGGCTGAGGTAGGAGGAGCATTTTGAGTTCGAGGCCAGCTTGGGCTACAACTCGAGCATAAGGCAGGTCTGAGCTACGTAGTGCAACCCTGCCTCAAAAAACCAGGGCTGGGAGCTTGGCTCAGTGGCGTAAGTGCCTATCTGGTAGGTCCGAGGTTGTGAGTTCGATCCCTAGTACTAAAGTTAATGGGAAGCAAGGAATGTGATTGTAATTGTTCTTTTAATTTGATTGTAATATTTTGGTTGATTGGCCTGGTTACAAACATATAAAGGTACTGTTTTTTTGTTTTTGTTTTGGTACTGGGGATCAAACTCATAACCTCATTCCTGCCAGGCAGGTGCTTAGGTCACTGAGCTACATCCTCTGCCCTATTTTTTTTTTTTTTTGGGCACCGGGGATTGAACTCACAACCTCGCGCTTGCCAGGGCAGGCGCTTAAGGCACTGAACCAAACTCCCGGCCCTGGTTTTTTGAGGCAGGGTCGCACTATGTAGCTCAGGCCGGCCTTGCGCTCACGTTGTAGCCCAAGCCGGCCTCGAACTCACAACGCTCCGCCTACCTCAGCCTCCCGAGTCTGCCCTATTTTTTAAGGCAGGGTCTCACTATGCAGTTCAGGCTGGCGTTGAACTCACTTTGTTGCCCAGGCTGGTCTCGAGCTCACAATGATCCTCCTATCTTAGCCTCCGGAGTGCTGGGATTAAAGGGGTACGTCACCACACCCGGCTAAGTATTGTGTTTTTTGTTTTGTTTTTTTACCTCGGCACCGGGGGATTGAACTCACAACTTCCTGCCTGCCAGACAAGCGCTTAAGCCGCTGAGCCAAACTCCCAGCCCTAGTTTTTTTTTTTTTTTTTTTTTCGGTACTGGGGATTGAACTCACAACCTCGCGCCTGCCAGGGCAGGCGCTTAAGCCACTGAGCCAAGCTCCCAGCCCTCGTTTTTTTGAGGCAGGGTCGCACTGTGTAGCTCAGGCCGGCCTTGTGCTCGTGTTGTAGCCCAGGCCGGCCACGAACTCACAAGCTTCTCCTACCTCAGCCTCCGGAGTGCTGGGATTAAAGGCGTGCGCCACCACGCCTGGCTTCAGCCCTGGTTTTTTGAGGCAGGGTCACACTGTGTAGCTCAGGCTGGCCTTACGCTCACGTTGTAGCCCAAGTCAGCCTCAAACTCACAACGCTCCTCCTACCTCAGTCTCCAGAGTGCTGGGATTAAAGGTGTGTGCCACCACACCCAGCTAAGTATTGTGTTTTAATGTTGAACATTGGTCACCCTTTGAATATTTGTTTTTGGTGCAGGAAAAAGTGTAAAAAGAAGTGTATATATGTGACTGTTGTATTAATGTAAATATGAGTAGACCAAGACATACTAACTTTTCACCAATCTGCCACTAAAGACTGGTTTAAGGAAATGTATATGGTTATCAAGTTGACCAGGGGTGGATTGTTATGGGTTAAAAACTGGTGGTCAATTTAACACCAGCTGAATTAAACCGGCATGATGCTGAGCGCAGCTGGTCCACCTGAGGAAAGTTGCTAGCATAGAGACGTGGAGAAGACGAACAAGTTGTTGTGGGTTCGCCTAAGTGTTGCAGTTTTGAGCTGTTGGTTTTCCTGGAGGAGCTCGTCATGCTGGCTTCCCCAATATGGATTTGGCCATTATCGTCGGAGGAGCTCGGGACCTTGTTGCTGGTAGTGCTTGCAGTTCCCTTTGGGGGAGCTCTGCTCCTTATACTGAGCATCGCTTCCTGGCTGTGGAGGGGAAGACATGTGCTGTTCAGTCTCCAGGAGAAGCTTGTCACACTGGGCTTCCTGACCTGTACTCGACTTCTCATCGTCAGAGGAGCTCGGGACCTCATTGCCACTGAGGACTGCTGTGGTGCTTTTCAGGGGAGCTCAGGTCCTTATTTTGACCATGACTTCTCAGCTCCAGTGTAGAGCCCTCAACCTACTGCACAGCTCCTTCACCCCGCTGGCATAGACTTCCTAGCTTCCACCACTGACCTTTGGGCCTTCCCAGTGCAGATCCGTAAAAGAGACTGGCATGAGTCCTTGTCATGGGCTCTGGGTCTTCAGCTGGACTCACACAGGGCGTTGCTGTGGGATCCAGGCCCTTGGCTAAATGTCCTGGGTCTTTAGTGTTGTGGACAGATTTGCTGCACTTTCTTGTGTTTAACTCTGGGTGACCATCATAAAACAGTATTATAAATTCTGTGTCCTGCATGTAATTGTTCTTGCAAGCCCTGACTACAACATGCACCTTGGAACACAAATCTCATTGTGCTTTTGCAGTACTGGGGATTTAACTCAAGAGCCTTTGTACAGAGCTGTATCACCCACACCCAGCCCTTTTTTCTTTTGAGATAGGGTCTCACTGGGTTTGAATTTGTAATTTTCCTGCTTCAGCATCTCAAGTGCTGAGTTATAGGCTTGCCTCACCATACTGGGGTTCAGACAGGACTTTCTTTTTCTGGTGTTTTTGACTGTCTTGCCACGTGGTTCAGGTTGGCCTTAAACTCATTGTGTGCAGCTGAGGCTGGCTTCCAACTCAAGGCAATCCTTTCTGCATCAGTCATTCAAGTGCTGGGATTACAAGAGTGTGCCACCATATGCAGCAGACAGGTCTATTTTTTTTTTTTTTTTTTTTTTTGGTACTGGGAATTGAACTCATGACCTCATGCTTACCAGGCAGGCGCTGTGCCACTGAGCTGTATCCCCAGCCCCTAGACAAGACTTTTAATGTAGACTCAGTAACCGTCATGTACAATGTTTATACCTGTCCCACCTTTGGCAAGGAAAGGGTGCAGATGTCTAGGAAACTTACCAAGTCCCTCACACACCCCAGTTAACGTTAGCAACTTAATGCAACATCACTCCTTCCAAAATACTTTTATTTAAAAAACTTATAAACAAACGAACAAAAAGCCACCACAAACCCTGCCTTTCTTTTAAATAATGCGGCATGGAGCAGTTTGGTTTCCACTCTATTGCACGTGATCCGGCCTGGTTATGAATCAGGAGGCTGCTGGGACTGGGGTCCTTGTAAGGAACTAGGGTGCAGCTTGTAGGGGAGGAGGCCCGCCCCTCCCACTCCATCAAGAGACAAGAGCCTAGGTTTCCACAGCAACCTGGGAGCACACCCCTGTCAACCTCTGACAGGCCCAGTTCCATCTTCCCTGAGGCCCCAGTGGTCACCAGGGTAGTGGGAACTGGAGGGGAGAGGCAGAAGAAATGTGTGAGAACTCAGACTCCCAGAAACGGAGCCCCTTTAAGGCATTTGGAACAGATAAATTAAATCAGGAAGATCCACCTTCACAGAAGGCTGGGGTAACCAGACACACACATGCGAGACAGTTTGTGGAACCCTGAAATGGGAGGAGAGGCCAGTCACTATTTAGAGCCCCCACCAATATACACACACACACACACACACACACTCTAGAGAGCTGCATCCAGGGATCTAGCCCATCACCACTGATGTGAGGAAGGGTCCACTCATCATAAGTTTTAGGACCCCAGAATGATTTCCATGATGTGATCGAGTTCATTCCACTCCCAGGACCCTGGGGCACAGAACAGGCTGTGCGGTGGATCCAGGGGGGCCAGTGCAGGCTCCTTTTCCACTGCAGAAGTGTCAATGTCCAGAAAGAAGTCATCCAAACCAGAGTCCCCCAGGTACCGGGAGCTCAGAGCTTCTAAGAAGACTGGATCGGGCTGGGACAACACTTCATTCTGGAGGCCTGGGGGAGCCACTGGATTCTGAGGTGATTCTGTCTCATCCATGGAGGTCTCCAGCTCCCTGAGGATGGAGCCAATGGTGGCAGACAGGGAGAAATCTTCTTCACCCAAGAAGAGGGGCTCTGGGGGCAGGGCAGGTGCCGGAGACGTGCGTATGGAGGCCTGGAGCTGCTGCAGGGTGTTGTGGATGAGGACATGCCGGAGGAGACTGGGTGCTCGGGGACCCAGGCTGCGCTGCTGGACTTTGTCTAGGGAGATGCGGAGCAGGGCTTGCTGGTAGTTTCGAAGGCCAGCTGAACCCCAGTCCCACTTCCCATCTTTCTCCTCCTCCTCTTCCAAATCAGAGTGCTTCCTTTTCAAGCCTCCCACCATGATGCCCTAAGGAGAGAAGAGGGAGAAGTGGGACACATGGTCATACACATCCCATTTTCTTAGGTAAGACTACATAGCTATAGGTGATTTTTAACTACAAGAACTTCTGTTTATTCATCTATAGAAAATGCAGGTAGTCTGAACCCTACAGGCTAGGGAGGTGAGTAAATACATGTGATTATGAAAACAAGATGTAGCCAGGTGTGGTGGTGCACACCTGTAATCTCAGTACTTTGGGAGGCTGAGGTAGGAAGATCACAAGCTCAGGCCTGGGGATATAGCTCAGCAACTGAGCGTCTGCCTGGCAAGTGTGAGGTCATGAGTTCGATTCCCAGTACAAAAAAAAAAAAAAAAAAAAAAAAAAAAAAAAAAAAAAAAAAAAAAAAAAAAAAAAAAAAAAAAAAAAAAAAAAAAAAAAAAAAAAAAAAAAAAAAAAAAAAAAAAAAAAAAAAAAAAAAAAAAAAAAAACCAAAAAAAAAAAAAAAAAATCACAAGTTCAAACCCAGACTGGACAACTCAGTAACTTAGCAAGAACCTGTCTCAAAATAAAAATAAAGAGGGCCAGGGATGTAGATCAGGGCCAAGGCCCTGGGTGGGTTTAATCCCCAGTAGAACAAAAAACAACAACAAAAAATGTGAAAGTGAAGCTCTGAGTTTCATCTTCAGCACTGCAAAAAAGAAAAAACAAAAGCAAGATGTGGAGTACATAGCTGGGCTTTTAAAGCCCTTTTTGCCTTTTGTGGCCTCAAGGAGTGAATTCACATCCATGAGACTCAAACTCATTTGCAAAGCAAGGATCCTAAGTCAAGTCCCTGAGTTTTAAAACTTCCTCTGTAATACTCAATTCTTCAAGCACACCCAAGAGACAGATGTGGAGAGACCTGGACCAGAAGAAGGGAATCGTGAGTTTGAACTCCACCTTGGACACCACTCAGCTGTGTGTGTGATCTTGACCAGTGATATGACATCACCTATCTGGGCCTGTTTCCTCATCTGTAAAATGGGGATTGCAAAAATACTTCGCACAGCATCATAAGGAAAAGCCGCGTTTAACCTCCACAAGGCACAGCACACAGAAAGGGCTTAATGAACACACGTTAATTGCCTTTTAATCATTTAGTAGCTTTATTTATTGAGTGCCTAATATATTCGCGCCACCTGGCGCCCTGTTAAGAGCACCTATTCGTCGGAGTACTTCTTTACAGGGAGGACATTACTGTCCATGTTCTCTTCCTTAACTAACTGGGAGAGCACCCAAGAGCAGGGAATGGGCCTTCCTCACTCCTTCCATCCAATCCTTCAGCTTCCCCCAAAGGGCGCCCCACAAGAAAATTTGCTAGAACTCAATGCCAAGCCCAGCCCAGCCCGGCCCGGCCCAACAGTACTTCGGAATTCCAGTCCCAGCCCTTCCCTGGGTCTTTCCCTTCAGCATTCAGGAACGCCCCAATTTGGCCCTTGGGCTTCTGGGAAGTGTGGACCTATAGCCGCAAAATACAAGTACTTACATCTGGTAAGCACTACAATCCCCAGAGGGCTACGCACGCTAACAGGGCGGAACTCCCCCGCCCTCCCTTAAGGCATGCGCACAGGGGTACGGCTGGTGGGGGCAGGGAACCCGGACGTCCAGCTGCCAGGCGCCCGCAGAGCCCCGCCCTCTGTTGCCTCCGGGCCGCGGATCTGAGCTTCACGCCCGGAACGCCCCTCCCCCACCCGACCACAGTCCTAAAACTGCTTTCTCCCTGTTCCTTAAAATCCCAGAAAATCCGAGATTCTTCCCCAAACTGCCCTCGGATCCACAGATCTAAGCACTGACACATCGCTCAAACCCGACAAATCTCCCATCCTCCCCGATGGGGAGACAGGGCATCTCTAATGAGGATCCCACGAACGCACACATTAGCTCCTATTTTCCTTACTTCCAAACGCTTCTGGACTTCACTTCCAAAGTCCCCGTCTAGCTCCAAGACCCGAACATTGAACTCTCCCCGGCACCCTCTCTCTGCCTTGGAATCCTAGAGTCAAAGAGTCCTCGACTCTAGTTCTCTTGGTTTCTCCAAATGCTCGGGACTCACAACACGATAGACCCCCAAATTCAGGCCGTCGGGAAGACTCAAATTGTTTTAATCTTCAGATTCTCTGCCCCAAATTTCCTTCCCCGGCTTCTCTCTCGCTTCTCCAAAGAGCCTATGTCTCAGCTTCAAGTTCCTTCCACTGGATTGTCCTCCCTCTTCTCCCGCCCAGGACGTCAGACTCTGACCCCCGCTCTGACTCCAAGCCATCCACCGTCACCCTTAATCTGCGCCCTCCACTCCCTCCTAGACTCCGCCTTTCACCAACCCCAGGTAAATCCCTAGACAGGTGGCCGCTCTTACCTCAGCGGCTAGGTTCGCAGCGACCCTGGAACGCCAGCAGCGTCGCGACCCACCAGGGCTGGGTAGGAACCTCGCTCACCTCCCCGGGCCTCTCCGGCTGGTCTCGGGCCACCCAGCTCCGCCTCGGAGCCGAGCCGCGGGTCACAATTGGCTGGAGTCCTGCCCGCTGCGGGGCGCCTATTGGTTGGGCGGAGCCACGACCGGACGCCAGGCGCCCCGCAACTACCCTCCCCTACCAGCACCCAGGACCATTTAAAGGATTCGGACTCGTCGTGGAGACGGCTCCAGGTGGAGAGTGGGGAGCGGTCAGTACCTCTTTCTTTGACTCAGCTACAGACCTTGCTCAGACTTCGTCAGGACTGCTTTCTGCGTCCCCTTTATACCAGGCTTGGACCTCGTTGCGAAGCTAGACCCACTGCCTTGGTCCTCCTCCTCCAAACCCGAACCCCGGGTGGGCAGGGCTGGGCCGCTATGGAGGCTCCGCCCCCGGGCTCCGAGAGTACGACGCAGCTAAAGACTAGCCAATTACTTGGCGCGGCCTGTGTTGCCTGGGCGACCGAAGCCCCGCCCCTACCCCCACTGAAGAAGGCGAGCCCCTTGTTAATCCTAAAGGCAGGTCGACGCGGCTTGGGGTGACTCTTTTTGAGTCCCCTGACACTCCATCCTGCCACCCTTAGGGAGGATAGCCTTTGTTCAAACTCCAAACCCTTCACTATCTGGACGGTCGCGCTCTTCTTGCTTTCTAATGGATATTCAATTTTTCTAATTTTACTTTATTTTCTATTTTTATTTTTTTATTTTTTTGCGGCACCGGGGATTGAACTCACAATCCTCGCGCCTGTCAGACAGGCACTTAAATCACTGAGCCAAACTCCCGGCCCTGGTTTTTTTGAGGCAGGGTCGCACTGTGTAGCTCAGGCCGGCCTTGCGCTCGCGTTGTAGCCCAAGCCAGCCTCGAACTCACAACACTCCTCCTTTCTCAGCCTCCCGAGTGCTGGGATTAAAGGCGTGCGCCACCACGCCCGGCTTTATTTTGTTTTTTGAGACAGGCTGTCTATGTAGTTCAGGCTGGCCTTCAACTCACATCGGAGTCTAGGTTGGCCTCAAACTCGCGGTGATCCTCCTGCCTCAGTTTCCCAACCACTGGGATTTACAGCCGTTTACCACCATGTCTGGCTTCGGTAAAGCATTTTAGAAAAACTGAAAATATAGAGCTGGACATGGCGGTGTACACCATAATCCTAACACTCAGGAGACTGAGGCAGGAGAATCACCATGAGTTTGAGGCCAGTGTGAACTACACAGTAAGACCTGGTCGCAGAAAAACGTCGTGGTACATGCGTGGACTCCCAGCACTCAGGAGGCTGAGGCAATAGGATCCTCCCTAATTTTTTGTGGCACTGGGGATCAAACTCACAGCCTTACACCTGCCAGATAGGCACTTAAGCCACTGAGCCAAACTCCCAGCCCTAATGTTTTGAGGCAGGGTTGCACTATGTAGCTCAGGCCAGCCTTGCGCTGGCGCTGTAGCCCAAGCCGGCCTGGAACTCACAATGCTCCTCTTAGCTCCTTCTACCTCAGCCTCCCGAGTGCTGGGATTAAAGGCGTGCGCCACCACGCCCGGCGATCCTCCCGAATTTGAGGCCAGCCTGGGCTACAAAGTGAGTTCAAGGCCAGCTTAAACTAAAAGCAAGACTGTCTCATAAAATACAAATAAAAACAAACCCTCAGAAGCCTCCACCTGCGCCGATGTGGAGGCGCACGCCTTTAATCCCAGCACTCGGCAGGCTGAGGTAGGAGGAGCCTTGTGAGTTAGAGGCCGGCTTGGGCTACAAGGCACGCAAGGCCGGCCAGAGCTACATAGTGGGATCCTGCCTCAAAAAGCCAAACAAAAGCAAAAACAAAACAAAAAACAAACAAACAAAAGCCTCCACCCCCTCCCAAAAGACACCAAGATAACAAACTCACAACCTTGCACCTGCCAGGAAGGGGCTTAAGCCACTGAGCCAACCTCCTGGCCTTGGTTTTTTGAGACAGGGTCGCACTATATAGTTCAGGCCGGCATTGAGCTCACGTTGTAGCCCAAGCTGGCCTGGAACGTACAACGCTCTGCCTACCTCAGCCTCCGGAGCGTGGGGATTAAAGGTGTGCGCCACCACGGCCAGCTTTTGTTTTTTTTTTTTTTTTTTTTTTTTTTTTGTGGCACCGGGGATCAAGCTCACAACCTCGCGCCTGCCTGACAGGCCCGTAAGCCGCTGAGCCAACCTCCCGGCCCTGGTTTTTTGAGGCAGGGTCGCACTGTGTAGCTCAGGC
>RJWM01022221.1:0-34119 GCA_004363535.1 Dasyprocta punctata | reverse complement strand
CTCTTTGCCTATTAGAACTTTTAATTCCTTATTGTTGGTTGATGGCTATTCGTTTCTGCATTTTCTTTGATAATCAGCCTATGGTATTAATACAGGTTTCAGTAATTTTGGGGCCTTCCTTGGTAGGCATTTATGTGTTCTGAGACTGTTAATTTTGCTTGTCCTAGGAGAGAATTCTTTTCTTGTTAGTTGCTTTGCACGCAGCTTTTTCTTTTGGTGAAGATGTAGCAGTGCCTCTACTCAGTGTCTGTAGGTATAAGGTTGGGTGTTAGAAGCCTGTCTTTTTGCTTTAGTAGGTGGTGTGTGTGTGTGTTTAATCAAGAAGAGTGTTGAATTTTTTTTTTTTTTTTTGGTACCAGGGATCGAACTTATAACCTCACGCCTGCCATGCAGGCACTTACGCCACTGAGCTAAATCCCTGGCCCTATTTTTTGAGACAGGGTCTCACTATGCAGTTCACGCCGGCCTTGAATTCACTTTGTAGCCCAGGCTGGTCTCGAACTCACAATGATCCTCCTGCCTCAGTCTCCCGAGTGCTGGGATTAAAGGTATGCACCACCACACCTGGCTGAGTGTTGAATTTTTATCATGTCTTACAGTTGCTTAGAACTGCTTAAAGGCAACTGGTAGGGTAATTAGATGAGTTTTCTTTTTTAATTTGTTAAATCGATTTCCCAATAGTAGCAGTTTAGGATTTCTACAATTTACCTCATTCTGAAAGTAAATCATTTCTTGAGCAGGGTGTGGTGATGGATGCTTGTATTCCCAGTACTTGGGAGGCTGAGGCAGGATCATCACTGTGAATCTGAGGCCAGCCTGGACTAGTAGTGAGACCCAATCTCAAAATACATATTGTTTTTAGTCCCTCTCTCTCTCTCTATATATATATATATATATACATACATGTGTGTGTATACATATGTATATGCATTTTTTTTTCTTGAAATTTATGTTGGAATCATTTATCAGAATTTCATTAAAAAGTTTTCCATATGTATTCATCAGGGAGATTTGACTGTAGTTTTGCCCTATTTTTGTCAGCTTTGGGATCAAGGCTAAGCTAATTTTGTAAAGTAAATTGAGGCACTTTCCAGCTTCAGGGATGTACTCTATAATGTGGGAGTTATCTGTTACATGAGTGCAGGAAGAACTCAGCCATAACACCAATGAGGTCTGGCATCTTCCTTTGAAATAATTCTTTGATGACTTTTTAGTTTTTTTCTTCATAATTATTGATTTGTTCAACTTTCCTGATTTGTCTTAAGTCAGTTTTGTTAATTCATATTTTTCCTGAGAAAATCACTTCATGGAATTTTCACATTTATTACTATAAGACTTTTAAATGCTATTCTTATTTTTTCAAATATGTATAATTTTTCTCTTAAAATGTTTGGTATTTGTGTGGATTTTTTTCCTCAAAATTTTTTAATGACTTGTTTAAGCAGCTTCTTTCAAACTTTTGGATTTTAATTTGCTTTTCACAGAACAACTTGTTGGATTTGTCAGTTTTGCTGTATTTTCTAATATTAATTTCTGTTTTAACTTGATTAACTTTTTTCTACCAGTTGCCCTAGAGCTGTTTGTATTTATTTATTCACTCACTCATCTATAGCTTTTCAAGTTGAAAGTACAGTGCATTTATTTATGCTCTTTTTTGCTTAATAATGAAAACATTCTTGCTTTTTTTTTGGGGGGGGGTACCAGGGAGTGAACTCACAACCTCGTGCCTGCCAGGCAGGTACTTAGGCCACTGAACTAAATCCCTGGCCCTATTTTTTGAGACAGGGTCTCACTATGCAGTTGACGCTGGTCTTAAACTCACTTTGTAGCCCAGGCTGGTCTCAAACTCACAACAATTCTCCTGCCTCAGCCTCCCAAGTGCTGGGATTAAAATTGTGCACTACCATGCCTGACTTCAAAACATTCTTGCTTTGAACTTGTTTTAGATACCCCCATTCAAATTTTGTTGTTGTTTTGTTTTGTTTTGTTTTTTGAGACAAGGTCTCACTTTTGTAGTTCAGGCTAGGCTTGTACTCAGTGTGTAGCACAGGTTGGCCATCATTCTCCTGCCTCAGCCTCCTCAGAACTGGGATTATAGGTATGTACCACTATGCTTTGCTTTTGAATTTTTTTGTTATAAAGTGAAGTGGACAAATTTTAAGCGTGGTAACTCAATGAATATGCATATATGTTCACATGTTCACATCTGCATAATCCCCACTTGTTTTAATATACAGAACATTTCTGCTAGGCATGGTGGTGTATGCCTGTAATCCCAGCACTCAGGAGGCTGAGGCAGGAGGAATATTGTGAATTTGAGACTAACCTGGGCTACACAGTGAGACCCTGTCTCAAAAACAAAACAAAACAAACAAAACAACCCCAGCCTCTCCAATATATATAATTTCTAGCATCTTTAACTTTGCTTGTCCTTGACTTTTGTATCAGTGAGATCATGCAGTACGTTTTCTTATGCCTGGCTCCTTGTCTTATATCCATGAGATTCATCCAGGTCTTTGCATGTATCAAAATCTGGTTTAAAGCTTTGGTTGTAGTATTCTAATATATGAATATATTACAGTTTACCCTTTCTCCTGGTAAAGGACATTTGGATTTTTTCAGTTTTTGTCCATTATGAACAAAAGGTGCTGTGAACATTCCTTTGTATTTATTTAAAGACAGGGTCTTGCTGTGTAGTTCAGGCTGACCTGGACTCACTATGAACTTTTAGTGGTCCTCCTACCTCAGCCTCCTGAGTGCTCGGATTACGGGTGTGCACCACCACCCTGGCCACTGAACATTCTTATACATGCATTTTGGAGGATTTACAAATGGACTTCTAATGGGTGTGTAATACCCAGGAGCTTTGGCTCATACAGTGGATATGTCGTTAACTTTGGTAAGTTTCACCATTTTTTTTTTGTTTTTTTTTTTTTTTTGAGACAGGATCTCACTATGTGTTTCAGGCTGGTTTTAGACTCACTGTGCAGCCCAGCCTGACCTTGAACTTTTGGCAGTTTTCCTGCCTCAGCCTCCTGAGTGCTGGGATTACAGGCATGCACCATACCTGGTTTGTTCCATCAGTTTCACAGTGTTACGCCTGTTGTTATCCTATAAATTTTGCTGTATTCTGCTTGCTGCTTGTCCTTACAGTGGCAACTTTCTCTTCAATTCCATAGTTATACAAGAGATGCTTTTTCTCCTGTCCTGTAGTTGAGGTGTTTCTGGTCCTGGTCACAGCTGTTGTGGCCATTGGTGGCGCTGGTCGTACCACATGTGCATGGCTAGGTTGGGTACAGGCACAGCAGATCACATCTGATGGAAAATGTGGATCCTAGTAGTGTGAGGGGCTGCTTTTTCTTGGAAAACTAATCATACTAGAATAACACTAGCATACCCTGCGTATGCATGCAGGTGCACATGTGCTCACACGTGTATGTATAAAATTTTCTGGCTTTGTTTTATAAGCTATCTATTTAGAGCAAGACTATTTCTGGGTGTTTGCAAAGGTGTTACAGAGAAGTGGTAAGTGACATGTAGACTCTGAACCCAGATGACCTGGATCTAAATCCTGATCCCAGCAGTCTTAGGACACTGGAAAATCACTCAGCTCTGTGTGCTGTTTCCTTATCTCTGAAATGTTGTTTTGGGGTTAAAGGAGTTAGTGACTGTGGCTGGCCTGTGTGAGATCTGTGTAAGTGGCGGCAGTGGTGACAGCAGCGGCAGCCGTCTCCTCTGACACATTTCTTCCTACAGATGGGGAGGTTTGAGGCCTGGAGATGGACAGTGCAGACCCAGTCTCCCATTGTGGAAACTTCTTGCCTACATGGGCTCCTGCAGGACAGAATTCCAAGACTGGACCAATGGTGACGCTTTGGTGAAGCCAGGGAGGCCGTCATTACCGGGGGATGTTTCCACGCCCTGGTCTTGGCCTCTGTGCCCCTCTGGAAATGAGTGTGTCATCCGCAGTGTGGGTGTTAGGCAGCTGAGGCAACTCAGGCCTGTGGGCTCCCTAACCCGGCTTTGCAGGCGTGCGTGGCCTCCCTGGCACCTTCTGTCCTGCCGACAGGCCCCGCTCTGTCCTTCTCTCCTGAGCCCTGGGCGGAGACTCCCCTCGCTGGCCGGCAGCCTCTCCTCCCGGCCTGGCTCTCTGCGGGGACACTGAGCTCGCTGTGGCTGTGGGGAGGACTGGACCAGGAGCCCTGTGCTGGCTCCTCAGGATGGCTCCAGTCACCCCTGTGGAGAAGCGAGTCGTTAAGGTTGCAAATTGATTTGTTTCAGACCTTTTTTATTAGGGGCCTTTTGAGACAGGCGTTTTGAACGGCGTCCATGGTTGGCTGCGTAGATTTCCTGAGCTCTCAGCCCTTGATTTCTCTCTGTGCTGGTGGCAGGTAGGGTCTGAGATGATTTTCTCTTTGTAGTGTCCTTTCCTGTCCCTGACATCATGGACCATGGTGGTACCAGACTGTGCTGCTTTCAAGTAGTGGACACAGTATTTCCACAGTGAGCACAGTAGCTTGAAGTTTCTTTCTTTCTTTTTTTTAAGCTTGCTTGCTTGCTTATTTATTTATTTATTTATTGAGCCAGGATCTCCCAATGTAGCCCAAATCGACCTTGGATTTACAGTGAACCTCCTGCCTCAACCTCCCCAGTGCTAAGACTGCCGGGTATGCACCTGTCATTCCAGCACTTATGAGACTGAGGCAGGAGGATTGCAGTGAGATCGAGGCTGGCTTAGGATGCATACTGAGACCCTGTCTCACAAAAGTAAACAAAATAAACCAACAAAAAGTAATTTATGGGAGATGCTTTGAGACTGTGGTCTTCATCACACTTTCACTTGCTAGGTTTTTGCATCCAAAAATGATTTTCCTATGATGGTGACAATTTTTTTTTTCTAATTTCGTCATTTCTTCTGCACTCACTGACTAGCACAATACTGCAAGAAAGAGCCCCCTGTCCCTCTGTGCAGACCTGTAGGTATATATTATCCATCTCTGCATATTTTATTCAGTAGGCTAAAATTCATTATAATTTATTATTGCTGTTTCTTTCTCTCAGTAGTTGAACCTCAGGGGTACTCTACATCTCCAGCCATTTTTATTTTTTATTTTGAGATAGAGTCTTGCTTGATTGCCCAGACTAGCCTTGAATTTGTAATCTCCCTGCCTCAGCCTCCAGCGTAGCTGGGATGATAGGCATGTGCTGCCTCTCCCCCTGATTACTGTTGTTCTGTCCATGCTGGGATCACCCGTGACAGGAATGAAGAGCTGCATCTTCACCTCCAGAGTAGCTGGGATGATAGGCATGTGCTGCCTCTCCCCCTGATTACTGCTGTTCTGTCCATGCTGGGATCACCCGTGACAGGAATGAAGAGCTGCATCTTCACCTCTTAGAGGCCACTCCTTTATCCTTTTGATCTGTCCCTGCTGCCGTGTTTTTGTCCAAATATAATCCAGTATCCATACTGTGCCACAAAGGTGGCATTTAAAATCAGAAAGAGAGACAAGCAGATGGAGTCAGGACCCTCAGCTCACCCGTGGTTTTAGGGTGTGGCCCCGGGCCAGCGGTTGAGGCGTCTCCTGGAAGAAACATAAATTTTCCAGCCTCCCAGACCTGAGAATCAGTACTCAGGTGGGGCCGGCGCGCTGTGTGTTAACAAACCCTCCAGGGGGCTGGACGGTGGCTCGAGTCTGAAAACCACTCAGCTAGCTAGTTGGGAAAAAGTCAGAAGTCTTCCTTATACCAACACTGATGGTTTTCATTGCTTATTTTTATTTTTAGTGGTCCTGGGGGTTGAACCCAGGGCCTGACATACACGAAGTAAGTTCTCTACCACTGAATTACCCCTGCCCCATCATTATTCAGTTTTTTAAAAAACCATTTATCCCTTGAATCAGTCTGGAGTTGTTTGAAATAGGGGTCTGGTTCTGGTTTTTTTCCCCTGCTGGGTTTTATGTATTCGCGTTGCTTTCTTTGGAGGGAGCAGCTGCGTCGTGTGGACAGAGCCCTTCCTCAGAACTGTCTCGCCTCGTCAGCCTTTGTTGCTTCTGGCAGACTTGCGTTTTGTTCTGTTTTGTTTTGTTTTGGAGACAGGGTCTTGTCTGTAATTCAGGCAGGCCTTGAACTCACAGCAATCCTCTTGCCTCAGCCTCCCAAGTGCTGGGGTTACAGGCGTGTGCCACCACACCCGGGCCTGGCAGATTTGCTATACATGCATGTGTGTACACACACTCGTGTACATACCACATGTGCACACAGTCATGCAAATCTGTTTATATTTTATTTATGTATTTATTTTATATCTATATTTTTGAGACAGGGTCTTGCTGTGTAGTTCAGGCTGGCCTTGAACAACTCACTGTGTAGCTGAGACTGTCCTCTAACTTGATGCAGTCCTCCTGCCTCAGTCTCTAAGTGCTGGGATTCCAGGCGTGTGCCACCATGCCTGGCTCTGTGTCTAGGAGTTCGCGTCAAGTTCTCAAGCTCCATTCACACCCACAGGGTCTTCCAAAGCTTCCTGCGCACCCTGGGAGGACCTGGGTGGCCGAGACTTGCAGTGCACACAGCACCTCGAAATGGGCAGTCGGCTGTGGAAGGCTCCCTGCCTCGTCTCTGTGTTCCGTGTGTGGCTTTTGTCTTTTCCTCATGTGTGTCTCCCGGATTGGGAAAAAAAAAAAAAAAAAAAGCAAAGCTCAGCGTTGGTTTGAGCTCCGAGACCGGGCCGGCCAGTCGGGGCCTGGGCTTGAAGGGCCCCCGCGCCGCTTGCCAGCTTTCTGCTGGATCAAACTAAAACTCCCAAATCTTGGAACTTGATTCAGAGGGAGAACAGAGAAAAAGTGTTACAAATTGCTATTCGCTAAAAACACTGTAAAATTTACATTTGAAAACTGTCACGGATGGGGAGGTGGGCAGGGGACAGAGGTGAAGGGGCTGTGGCCGTACTGGGGGAGGCTGGGGGCGCGGCTACCGTAGCCCCGCGCTTTCAGACTCACGAGTTGGGCATAGTGATGGTAGCTTCTGAGGGCTTTTCGCTTGCTCCTGAAATTGAAAATGATTATTATTGTTATTATTTTATGGTACTGGGGATTGAACCCAGAAATACTTTATTAATGAGTTGCATCCCTAACTCTTAAAAATTAAAAAAAAAAATTCGAAACAGAGTCTTTTGCTAAGTTGCCTAGGCCGGACTCAATCTTGCTCTTGCCGCGTGAATAACTGGTACTACAGCTGTGTGCCGTCATGACTGGCTATTAATATTGTTTCAGAACATAGAAGCAATTTAAAATTTTATGCCATGTGTATTTTACTACAATTAAAAGTAAAAAGAGCCGGGTGTGGTGGTGCATGCTTGGAACCACAGGGTCCTTTGCTCGTTTTCCTTCTGTCCAGTCTCTTCCTTCTGGGACGCTGCAGGGGGGTTGGGTCCTGGGTCTGTGTTCACCCCCTCCCCCCCCACTTCACGAGCGCCTTCCGCCGCATGGCTTTCAGTTCGGTCTGTGCACCTCTGGCCGGCAGGAGAGTGTGTGTGTGTGAATTAACATCCCCAGATGAGATGAGCATGTTAGGACTGAAGCCACGGCTTCCCTGCTGCTTCCCCCATCTTAAGCAAGGGTGATCTGTAAGGCTCAGGCTGAGGTTCTTGGTGTCACTTTTTTGGAGTCAGGGTCTCACTGTGTAGTTTGGGCTGGCCTTGAACTCACTATGTAGTGTCTGCTGGCTACAAACTCGCTGGGCCATCCTCCTGCCTCAGCCTCCCAAGTGCTGAGATTACAGGTATGCACCCCTGTCTGGCTGGTGTCCTTTTTTTTTTTTCTTTTTTTTGCGGCACGGGGGATCGAACTCACAACCTTGCACCTGCCAGTGCAGGCGCTTAAGTCACTGAGCCAAACTCCCGGCCCTGGTTTTTTGAGGCAGGGTCGCACTATGTAGCTGAGGCCGGCCTTGTGCTTGCGTTGTAGCCCAAGCCGGCCTCGAATTCACAATGCTCCTCCTACCTCAGCCTCCTGAGTGCTGGGATTAAAGGCGTGTGCCACCACGCCCGGCTTGGTGTCCTTCTTGATGTCACTCTGTCACAACCCCAGCCAGCCTATCAGCAATTCCTGTCCACATTACCTGAAGATGTATCCCAGGACTGGACCATTTCTCACTCTGCTGTAGTCACCTCCATCCAGGCCACTATCTCTTCTCAGGTGCACAGCTGAGACTTCTTATTGGGCCCCCCTGTTCTGCCTTTGTCTCCCTAAAGTTCCATTGAACCCAGCAACCTGTATCATTCAAACTGGAAATCAAATCAGGCCACTCCTCAGTGATTTCCCACCCCTCTTCCCAGCCTTCCCTCCTGCTTGTGCCAGCAACTCTCTGTTGCCGTATTTCTCCTTGTGTCTCACAGGTCTCCTTGCTGGGCCATAATTGCCCACTTACCGCAGGGCCTTTGTGCTGGCTCAACCTCCTTCCTAACCCACTCTTTCTCATGTGTCCTCACTGCCTGCTGCCTCACCCCCAGCCCACTCACTCATCTCAGAGAAGTCTGCCTTGATTGCACTGGGTTTTGTTGTTTTTTGATGGTATGTGGGCTTGAACCTAGGGCCTTGTGCCTGTAAAACCACTGAGCTATACCTCCAGTCAAAATCTTATCTCCTCCTCCTCCTTTTCTTCTTCCTGCTCCTCTTCCTCCTCCTCTTCTTTTTGTGTTTTTTTTTTTTTTTTTTTTTTGAGACAAGTTATTACTATGCAGTTCACACTGGCCTTGAACTTGCTATGTAGTCCAGGCTGGTCTCAGATTCACATGGCAGTCCTCCTGCCTCAGCCTCCCGAGTGCTGGGATTACAGGCATGCACCATCACGCCCGGCCTTCTCTTGTGACTGAGCCTCGGTGACCAGTGTCAGGCTCACCTCTGAGACAGGAAGCGGCACTCATGTAGCATGAGCACCGCCAAGTCCCTTGTGGAAGCCCACTTTCTTGGCCTTCCCAGTTGCGGTGGCCTCAGTGACTGCTCTGGTGGTGACAGGCAGTGCCCGCCAGGCTCTGGGATGTCAGCCACCCTTCGTGGTCTCTGAAGAGCTCTGTGCATTGCTCTTATCACCCTTGCCTCAGGCAGACAGGCCCAGGCCAGAGGCTCAAGGAATTCACGGAGAAGCCAGAGCACCCCAAGGTGCAGGTGGGGCCCATTTCATAGTTTGGTGTCAACCAAGAGCTGCTGCAAAGAAAGCTCCTTTTAGCCAGGAGTCAAGAAAAGTAAACACCCGGGCCCTGCAGCGAGCGTTCAAACAGACCGGCCCTGTGTGCCAGCCCAGGAGAGAAGAAAAGCTTTCTGTCAGGAGTCCCCTCCCGGGACGCGAGCGGGCTGGGCTGTCGCCGGCCGGCCTTGTCCTGGGGGGTGGGGCCCTGGGACCTGGGGCCCTGACAGGGTGACCCCCGCAGCCGGAAATGGCCGCCCCGCAGTTCTTTTCTTTTTCTTCAGGCACATACTGGCCTTTCTCATCCGTGGCCTCCGGGAGGTGGCCGAGGCCTTCTTCCCTCCTTCCTGTTCTCCTTCCTTATTCTCAGTGGTGGCTGAGGGTTTTGCGGGAGAGGCAGTTTCCCCCGTGCCGGGCAGGCCAGGCCTGCAGGGTGTCGGACAGCATGGACGCACGCGTCGCCATCTTCCAGCGCCGCCCTGACTGAAGCCGGACCGAGGCGGAGGTGTCCCCGGCCTCCTAGAGTTCAGGATCTAGACAGGAAACGCGCAGGGGAGTGGTGCAGGTGACTGCTCGGGCAGATGTGAGGGAGGAAAGTACAGGCTGTCCGCAGGCTGCGTTATCAGGGCTCAGTCTGGGGGAGAGATCAGTGTGTATCAGGGCAGGCTTTCTGGAGGAAGTAACACCTAGATACTGGAAAGGATGCCAAGGAATTGCCCAGGGGCACAAGAGGAAAGCGTTCCAGGCTGCAGGAACAGCATCTGGGAAGCGTTGAAGCAGTAAGGGCTGAGTGTGGGCTTGCGGCCAATCAGGAAGGTTGTGGCCAAAGATGGTGTGGTGGCATAGACCTGTGGTTCAGCACTCTGGGAGGCTGAGGCAGGAGGATCTCAATTTCAAATCCAGTCTGGGCAATTTAGCAACTTAGTTTCAAAATTATAAAAGAGCTGGGATGTAGCTCAGTTCAAAGGCCCTGGGGTCAATCTGTAGTAGGAGGAAAAAAAAAAAAAAGATGACCAGGACAGGGCAGGTGCCAGAAAAGAGCTGTTCAATAGAAACATGATGTGAACCTCACATGTAATTAATATGTGTTAACATCCACATTGCAAAGTAAGAACCCCCAAAAAGTGAAATTAATTTCAGTAATTTATCTCATTTCTTCTATGATGCAAAATATGATTTTAGCCAGGCATGGTGGCACACGCCTGTAATCCCAGCACTCGGGAGACTGAGGCAGAAGGACTGCTGTGAATCTGAGGCCAGCCTGTGCTACATAGTGAGTTCAAGGCTGGCCTGAACTACATAGCGAAACCCCATGTCAACCCCCCCATTTAACATAATCAATATAAAGAAAACTAATAAAATATTAAATTTCTTCTTCTTCTTTTTTTTTTTTTGATACCGGGAATTGAACTCATGACCTAATGCTTGCCAGACAGGCACTTATGCCACTGAGCTAAATTCCCAACCCAGTTTCTTCTTTTTTTGTATCAGGTCTCTGAAATCTGAGGCGCTTTTGATACTCACAGTGTATCTTACTTCAGAGCACCCACGTCACAGGTGCTCGGTGGCCCCCACATGGGCCAGTGCAGGTCCAGAGGTGGTCCCCGAAGGTAGGCTTGGGAAGCTTGTCTTCTAAATTGGACTGTTGTAGGTGTACGACTGTATTGTCTGTCCAGCTCTAGAAACTTCTTCCGTTCCTCTCGGGCCTGCCACACAGAGGTGCTGGGCTGTCTCCTAGAGGACTTTTCCCCTCAGCCACATCGCATCCAGGTCCTAAAGTGACAAGTGTTACAGGTGTGAAATGGTGGCGCTAGGAAAATGAGACTATTGCCTGGATATGTGCCCTGTTCTTCTCCTTGACAAAAAGAACACCGAAGCATTTCCTTTGGCGTCTGGGCCTCTGCTCTGTCCCAGCACCGAGAGCAGCTCCCTCGAGCTGTCCAGCCTCAGTCTCCCCAGGTTCTTGGGGTGTGCATGGGGGCTGCAGGGATAACATCAGATCAACTTCATCGTCACCTTGGAGTGTTGAATTTTTTTCTGTCTACTGGGAATTGGAATATTTTTCTTTTCTTTTCTTTTCTTTTTTCTTTTCTTTTCTTTTCTTTTTTTTTTTTTTTTTTTTTTTTTTTTTTTTTTTTTTTTTTTTTTTTTTTTTTTTTTTTTTTTTTTTTTTTTTTTTTTTTTTTGTCTTTTTTGAGACAGGGTCTCACTATGCAGTTCAGGCTGGCTTTGAGCTCACTTTGTAGCCCAGGCTGCTCTGGAACTTGCAACAATCCTCCTGCCTCAGCCTCCCAAGTGCTGGGGTTATAGGCGTGCGCCACCACACCCAACTGGAGTATTTTTCATTGCGTAGAAGATTTACTCTTACAGGAGAGTGAACTATGCAGAGGGGAAGGGGATCTTGGGCCAGAGTGAGAGCCATGGTGACAGGAGTGGCACAGTCAGTGCCACTGCTCAGTAGAGTGGGGATTTTCCCTGGGGTGCCGGGCCTGGCCTGGGGTTGCTGTTTATTACACACTAGATGGCGAGGCGCACGTTTCTCAGGAAGTGCTGTCTGCGTCCTCCCCTCCCCTCCCTTCTGTCTCTCCCAGTTAGTTAGCACGTATTTATTCATGTATTAAATCAGTTCATTCTCTTAGGTGAGGGTGTTTCAATAGATGTTAAATTCACCCTGAACATGCCCCAGTGCCCGAAACCCTCAATGGATAGATTGCTTCTTTGTGTATTATTTTAAAGGATTTGTAGAATCTGGGTGTGATGACCCATGCCCGTAATCTCAGCACTCTGGGAAGCTGAGGCAGGATAGGGGATTTGAACCTAGTCTCAGTTACTTAGTGATTTAGAGAGACCTTGTCTCAAAATAAAAAAAAATAAATAAAAAGGGCTGTGAATGTAGCTCAGTGCAAATGCCCTGGGTTTAACCCCCAGCACCTGCTGCCCCTACATTGTAGAATATATGAAGTGAAAATTTAGCTAGACGTGGTGAGTTCGAGACCAACCTGGGCTACAAAGTGAGTTCAAGGCCAGCCCAAGCTGCATAGTGAGACCCTGTCTGAAAAGAAAAAAAAAAAAAAAGAAAAAAAAGAAAAAAAGAAAAAAAGAAAAAAAATTAAAGGGTGGAACATTTGGGTCTAGGATAGTGATGGCAAACCTTTTAGAGATTTTGATAACAGACAGCTGGCTGCTGCACATGTACCATAGGTTCATCACCACTGGTCTAAGGTAGCCTCAATTTTGCATCTGTAGTTTTTTATTTTATTGTTGTTTTGTTTTTCTGAGACAGGGTCTTGCTGTGTCATTCTGGTTGGGTTTGAACTTGCTGGCCTCAAATTCACAGCTATCCTCCTGCCTCAGCCTCCTTAGTGTTGGGAATGCAGGCATGTGTCACCGTGCCCAGCTGCATGGTGGTAGTTTTTGCACGTGTATTTGTGCTAGCAGATACAGTGACTTTATACAAAGTTGCTAAAAGTGGTTGAGACCATGAGCAAGGGATTTGGAATGTGTGGAATACTTTATCTTTCTATATTCAGATTGTTTGTAAAATGAACATGGTTTTGAACTTAATATTGCTGATTGTAGAATGGTAATATTTAGCATAAGTGGAAAAATGTCTTTTAGACTTTTTGTTATGGAATGCTTCAACTGTAAATACAAGTAGATGACCATCCCGCCCCCATTACCTGGCTTTGTCAGTGATCAGCACATACCCAGATGCTTTTCATCTTCTGTCCCTGCCTTTCTGGGGTGCATTTGAGATAAGACTTTACATATCATGTTTCGCTTGCCAACATTCCATAGTCACATCTAACCGATTTGGAAATTACAAAAAAAGTGTGTACTATGCAGTTAATAAAAAATTGAAAAAGTAAAGCCTTTCATGATCTTACTCTTCGAACACAACTTATCATTTTTCTGGGGTTCCTTTATTCCTTTACCCTTTGATGTACTTCTTTTTACAAAGTTTGAATCGTAGGATCGTTCTATAATGTCATTTCTTTTCACGTGGTAGTTTGGACAGTCTTTTGTGTTGTTTGTGTGCTTTATCATCATTAATCCAGATCTTAATTGGGCCATAATATTTCATGCATTTGAAATTGTAACCTCTGAAAAACCCAGGTGTTTCACAAGCAGAATGGTATCCTTGAAAACAGTCTTCTAGGAAGGCTCCTACATTTTGCTGTGCAAAGAATTTGTGAAAGGAGGCTTGTTCCCTCGCAAGCCTGCCTCGGCCCTGCTGATGAACCGGCCTGGGATCCTGGGCCCCCCAGGGCTGCTCAGAACGGGCGGGCGAGCTGTGAAAGCCCCGGCCTGGGAGTGGAGCAGGCGGCCCAGGGAGGACCTTCCCGCCCCTCGGCCCGAGGACAGCGGCGAGGTGGCAGTGGGACCGAGGGGAACTAGCAGTTTATTCTCAAGGCTTACCTTTTCCAAATCTGCATTTGTTTCCCCTAAATCACTTTGTAAAAAATTTGAAATATGCTACAGCTTGACAAACTGTGATTTACGGAGGGGAATGAAGCCTTTGTCTCCTGTCTTAAGGTATCCTCAGCTGGTTCGGGAGACTCGCTGTCTGGTGCCTCATTGGATGGACACCTGAGATGGATAACTAGTTCTGAAGGCTGTGTGTATGTGGATTTTTTTTTTTTTTTTTTTTTTTTTGTAAGTGAAGAAAAATGTGTGTAGCTGCATGGGCTTTGGCTGTACAACTCTGGGACCCTCGATCAAACAAGGACAGTCAGGATTGATGAATCCATCATGTCCCAAAATGAGGGTGCAGGGGCCTGGTCCATTCTCCTCCTCTCCAGTGTAGGGTGCAGAAGGCACTGTCCCCCTCCTCCTAGGGAAGGCATATTCCGGTCCTCGAGCAGAGCCCGGCCTTCCCCTGGCCTCTGCAGCTATTCCTGACTCCTTTGCAAAGTCACCTTTAGCTGCTTAAGTTTCTTGTTTTTGTTTTTTTAAAAACTTTTGGTTTTTTTTTTTTTTTGGTCTTTTTTTGAGGCAGGGTTTCACTATATGGTTCAGGCTGGTCTTAAACTCACTTTGTACCCCAGGCTGGCCTCAAACTCATGGGGATCCTCCTGCCTCAGCCTCCCAAGTGCTGGGATTACAAGTATGTGCTAAGCTGGCCTTGGTGGCGCACGCAGTTAATCCCAGCACTTGGGAGGCTGAGGTAGGAGGAGCGTTGTGTGAGGCCAGCTTGGACTACAACGTGAGCGCAAGCCTGGCCTTAGCTACATAGTGCGACCCTGCCTCAAAAAACCAGGGCTGGGAGTTTGGCTCAGTGGCTTAAGTGACTGCCTGGGAGTCGTGAGGTTGTGAGTTTGATTCCTCAGTGCCGCAAAAAACCACCCCCCCCAAAAAAAAAAAAAAGTGTGTGCTAGCTGCTTTCCTTCTAACTAAGAGATTTCATCTCATTTGATCCTCTTCTTCTTTAATCTTGTCCCCTTCCACACTTCTCTGTGCCTGACAACCACGGTGCAGGCAACCTGCAGGTCTCAGTCTCCAACTCCAACCTCTGTCCTGAGTGCGGCTCCGGCACCTCTGAAGGTGCTCAGTGTCTCCTCGAAGGTGCCTCAGTCTCCAGAAACACCACCCCATGTCCAGGTTGGCGTCCAAGCCTGAGCGCCTCACCTCATTCCAAGACCCGGTCCTGTGCCAGTACCCGCTGACCCTCGTGTGTCCAGCTAAGTCGCTCGGAAACCCAAGAGTGGACTTGGATCCTTGCCCTGTCCCTTTCTGCAGTTTGCAGGTGTCTGGGTCTGTCCCTTACAAACTCGCCCACTTCTTTCATCTTTACTTCTTCTACCCATGGCCTGTCCTGGTCCCTCCCATTTGTTGTCAGTGGCCTGTGCTCCCCCTGTTTTTGTCTTTAACCTTCCTTCAGCTTGCTTTCTACACTGCAGGCAGAATGATTTGACTAAGTGTGTGTGTGTGTGTGTGTGTGTGTGTGTGTGTTATGGGTTAAATCCAGGGAGTGCTCAGCTACATCTCTGGCTCTTTTTTATTTTGAGCTACGGTCTCTTTAACTTGGCCAGGCTGGCCTTGAACCTGTCATCTTCTGCCTCAGCCTCCTGAGTAGCTGGGATTAAAGGTGTGTGCCGCTGTGCCCAGCTCACAGAATGATTTCTGAAAGCAAGGTGTTAATCTTGTTACACTTTGACTGAGAACTCTGCGTACCATGTTGTGTTCTTAAGATAGAGAAAAACTGTTTGATGCGCTGGGCTGCAGGGGGCCATGATGTTGGGCAGCTTCCTGGCTCTCCTGCCTGCCTCAGGCCTCTCGCCATTCCAGCCCCTCACCCGTCTGTTCACTTTTCTGGGTGCATTCAGTGCGTTGTGCCTCAGGGCCTTTGCACACAGTGTTTTCTCTGTCTGGGATGGTCTTCCTTGCTGCCTCCCTGCCTCCCACCCCTCAGCCTGCCAGCTATCTTTGTGAAAGTAGATCACAGTTAGATTGTCCTTGGGTCCTTGGGAAGCTTCTCCTGATGCTCTGACCACACTGAGTATCCCGTTACCCAGGGGACCATGCGCGTCATGTGTGGACCCTTTCCTCACAGTTGCAGCTGTACATTGCTCGGTGAGGTTACTTCATTACTTTCAGTTCTGCTGATGACTTGTGAGGTTCTTAAAAGCAGGGACTGTGGCTTCTCCATCATGATAACCCTGCTTTAAGCAGTGTCTGGCAGGTTATAGGCACCCAGTGGAAAGAGAAAAAGAGAGAAAGAGAAAGAGCAGTTCATAAACTGGTCTTATAAAATGAAGCCCTTTTTTTAGAAGAGCTCATGCGGCCCTGTAGTCCAAAGCCGTGAGCGAGCCCGGGGAAAGGGCAGGCTCCCGGCCGTGGCACAGCCACCAGGCTGTGTTCCGGGAAGACCCCACCACCGCGTGAGTGTTGGGGGGCCAGGCGAGGTGGACGAAGCAGAGTCACCCTTGGTTCTCCGAGAGTTCCAGTGTTACAGCCCAATTCCAGCGCGGCAGGAAGGATTCTCCCTTGTCAGGCTGTAGCTGCGGTGGAAGGCAGGGCGGGAGGGCCCTTGCAATGGCGTGTCCAGGGAGTCCTGGCCTCCGAGCCGTGCGGGGCGTGTGAAAGCACTCTTTCAGCCTGGCGGACTCCAGCCTGTGTGGCTCTGAGTTATGGGGAACCTGGGAGTGGAAAGGAGGCCGTTTACTCCCTGCCCTTCTGGAATTTCCTCTGGTCCTGTTCCTCTGTGCACCGGCACTTGGCAGTTATGTGTAGAATGAGCACTGCCCTGTTAATGAATGCTCTGCTTATTTTCACTTTCTTTTGATGGCCCTCTGGGACCCAGGGTGTGGGGAGGCAGGAAGAAGGAGGCTTGCTCCACTGAGCAGCTCTGTTCAGGCCCAATTAATCCCATCTTCATGGCGCTTCAGAGACTCTTAACCCTCAAATACTTGCTCTCCCCTAAAAACTTCCTACTTTTGCATCAGAAGATTTCCAGGTAAAGCCTAAGTCAGAAAGTACATTTTGACTTAGGAAGAAAAAGAAAAGTTTTTCCTTTTAAAAGATGTATGTTAGGTTTGGGGTGTAGCTCAGTGGTAAAGCACATGCCCAGTGTGCAGGGGGCCCCAGGTTTGCGTCCCCAGCTCTGCAGGGGAGAAAGATAGAGGTGTGTCCACGTGCACGTGCTTTGTTGGTGTGGGAATAGAGAGACAGTGATGATAAAAGATCTTACACTAGAAGAGTGTAGCTTTTTGTGCACTGCTGTGAAACTGTCCAGGCAACCGTTCTGGATTTCATAACAGAATTGCATTTAAAGTAGCATGATTTGGCAGTTATGGTTTAAATCGTTTTTCCTTTGTTGGGATATAAAGAAGGTAACTTCCATGCCCTATTATATTTATCTACATTTATTAGCACCTTATGCAAACAACATATTAAAATGTCCAAGTCAAGAAAGGGAAAAAGTAACTCTTAGAAAAACATTACTCATCCTTGTTAAGGTGACCAGCTCTCTGCAATAGGAAATTATTAACCCGAAGCCACTTGCAAATCTGAGGTTTTGAAATGAGGAGACAAGGGTAGGAGTCATTATGTGAACAGCTTGCCTGGTGTATTTTCTACCTTTTCAGATTTCAAATTATGTAAGAATGTTGGGTTTTTAGTTAACCTGCAGGTGCTGTTTATGCCTTAGGTATGCTGGCAGGGGTGCATGTGCACACTATAATAGAATATGTGAGTATACTCAAAAGTGCAAAGAAAGGGCCAGGGATATACTTCAGTGGCATAAGCCCCTGTCTGGCAAGCACGAGGTCGTGAGATCGACCCCCCATACCAAAAAAAAAAAAAAAAGTGCAAAGAGTAGTAACCAACCCCCTTGTCGAACGGTCACTCCCTTCTCACCTGACTCCCCACATACCCCCCACCTTTGGTTTTATGCAAATTCCAGGTGCATTTCATCTAGGAATATTTCAGTATGTGTCTCCCAAAGATGAGGACTCTTCAGCATCAGAGCTTTGGGCCGGAGTGGAGCTCAGTGGTAGAGCGCTTGCCTGGCACACATGAGACCCTGGGTTGATCCCCAGCCCCCACAAAACAGAAGAAAAAATAAAAAACATAGCCTTGGTGCCTATTGCACCATCAAGGGTAATTATTTAATCTCAGTAACTCTCTAGCCAGTTTTTACATCTCATCAGTTGTTTTATGAAGATTTTTCTTTTCTACCATAGGTTTGTTTGAGTCAAAAATTTTATTATTAGCCAAATAAAATTTCTGCATCTCTCTTTTTCTGGTGCTGGAGGCTGCACTACGGGCCCCACCCTGAGCTGCAAGCCCAGCCCTAAGATTGCTAGGTCTCTTATGTCTGTTTTACCCTAGAGACCCTCCTTCCTCTTTGTACCTGTTGCAGTTTATTGCAGAAGAAATGGGACAGCTTATCCTGTCCGGTTGCCTACATTCTGGGTTTCGCTGTCTGTTCCTAACTGTGGTTCAGCCTGTCCCTTTGTCCATGTGTGCTTCTGTGAGCTCATGGGTGGATCTGTTGTTCTTGGTACAGTGGTATTGGTGTCTGGCATGCTGGCTGTTAAAAGGGCACAGTCCTTGAGATTTCCCGGATTCTTTCCCTCAGACTCCAATAGCCAGCCAGTTGCTGTCTGTCAGCCTCTATAAGGTAGCATCACAAGATATTGGTAATGAGCCGGCTGTGGTGGCACACGCCTATAATCCCAGTACTTGGGAGGCTGAGGCAGGAGGATTGTTGCAAGTTCCAGAGCAGCCTGGGCTACAAAGTGAGCTCAAGGCCAGCCTGAACTGCATAGTGAGACCCTGTCTGAAAAAGACAAAAAACCAAAAAAGATATTGGTAATGGTTGGTACTTAGAACAGAACGGAAGGGTATAGTCCTATAACTGAAAAAGTGTGTTTGCTGATTGCCAAAGCTGGCATGGGCTTAGGCGGGGCTCAGGCCTTTGGCTTCCTGGGTGGAAGCGACATCTCTAGGCAGCGGAATATTTTCATTATATATGTTCCTTTTGGCCCCAATTGAATCCTACTCCCTCCAGCCACGCTCTCACTTGGCCCTTTTTTGCAACCTCTGCTTATGATTTGTCCAAAACTGATTCTCAGAGGCCGGCGGGCCTGTGGGCCTGCTGATATGTGTGGGGGGTCTTTTCTGACACATCCCAGAGTGGAGGCCAAGGGCACTGTGTTCCTGGAAGACAGCGCTGTTGCCTCAGCCTGGGCCGACATTTCCTGTCCCCGGCCTCATTGCCGCAGTCCTGGTCTCGTCTGTTTCAGCCCTGGCTTCATCTGCAGCCAGAGTGATTGTGCTGTGATAGGAGCTGTGTCCCTTCCTTGTTCAAAACCCTATGTAGTGCAGAATAAATGGCAGACGCCTGGCAAGGGCTCCAGGGCCTCTCCCGTGGGCTCCAGTTGCCTCCTGCCCTCATCTCCTGCTCCGCTCCTCTGTTCTTGCACTTTGCTCCAGCTGCTCGGGCCTCCCTGCCGTTTCTGACAGGCAAGTGAGCTTTCACAGAGCTCTGTGTATTTATTCAGTTATCACCTCCTAATGAGACTTTTCCACGCCGAACCACCTAAGTTACTTCTTTCTTTTCTTTCTTTCTTCCCTCTTTATTTTTTTAACTTAATTTAATTTTTTTTGAGACAGGGTCTCATTGTGCAGTTAGGCTTGGCCTTGGACTTACTGTAGCCCAGGCTGGCCTCAAACTCATGGTGCTCTTCCTGCCTCAGCCTCCTGAGTGCTGGGGTTACAGGGATGTACCACTATGCCTGGCCCTTCTTTATTTTTGAGACAGGGTCTTGCCATGTAGTCCAGTCTGACCTTGTACTTGCAGTCCTCCTGCCTCAGCCTTCTAAGTGCTGAAACTAGAGGATTACGAGCTTGTGCTACCATGCCTGGCTTACATCCTCTTTTTCTTGTTTCATTTTTTCCTATTCCACTTGCAGCCTTCCAACAGATTAAACAGTTTGCTTTTTTTTTTTTTTTTTGTCTGTTTCCTTCCAATTACAATATACTGAGTGCTCCAGGAGCCCAAATTTGTGCCTGACTTGTTCCTGCAGAGTCACAGTGACTATAAAATAGTAGGTGCTCAGTGCACTTCCGAGAGCCACAGGAATCCAGCTGGAGCAGGGCCTACTGAGGCCGAGAGCAAGGTGAGCTTCCTGCGCCAGGTCCCATTCCGCTTGTGGAAACTGCCCTCCTACACTCACTCGCTCATGAGTTTTTTTCTGTCTTTTTTCCCTCCTTGGTGCTGGGGATGGAACCCGGGGTCTCACACATGCCTGGCACATGCTCCCCCATCGCGCCATGCCCCTAGGGCCTGTGTGCGTCTTGCTTTTTGAGCAGCACCTCTTACCAGGAAGAGGTGCAGGAGGAGAAAGGGCCTTTGTAGCGTCGTCATTGCGGCCGTATGCAGCCAGTGGGCCCAGAGGTGAGGCTACTGGGCTTGCTATTTATAACTGAGATTCCAGGATGTGTTTTCCAGCCACGCTTGGTCTTCAGCCTCCTGTGTGCTCATGTCTGTCACTCAATTACCTAATGGTTTCTTTAGACCTATTATGCATTGTAGGGCTCCTCAGGCTCAGGACTTTTTTTTTTCAAGGAGAATAACAGGGTGTTCTGTTCTCAGAGGTTTGATTTTTTAATAGCCTTGCCAATTAAAAAACTTTTCCAATTGTTTATTATGAAATTTGCAAACATACAAGAATATTGAAAGATAGTGTGATGAATACCCATATGCCCACCACCTAGATCCCACAGTTAACATTTTGCCACATCTGTTTTATCTTATCTATATGTGTGAGTGTGTGGCTCTGTGCATTTTTTTGTCTTTTTTTTTTTTTTGAGACAGTGTCTCACTATGCATTTGAGGCAGGCCTTGAGCTCACTTTGTAGCCCAGGCTGGTCTCAAACTCACAACGATCCTCCTGCCTCAGCTTCCCGAGTGCTGGGATTATAGGTGTGTGCCACTACACCTGGCTTTTCTGTGCATTTTGTTTTAAACCAGAACTATTTGAGGGTTAATGGAAGATATCAGGACCCTTTATTTCTAAAACCTTTAGCCTATTCTGTAATAACTGTTAGAGTTTTCTGGTGTAGTAGAGACGTAGAAGGAAAAAGAAGGTGAAAGTGGCCTTTTTATTTGAGGATGCAGAGAGGAGAGGAGCCCACAACCCAGGGGCTTTTGGCCTTCTCCTCCAACTCGATATAGAGAGGCAGAGGGTTTTATGACCTCTGATCAGGAGCGATGCATGGCACAGGCATTGATGACATGCGAGGAACTGATTGGAATTTTCTTTGTGCGCAAAAGGGAAAGAAACAGCCGGGCGTGATGGCGCACGCCTTTAATCCCAGCACTCGGGAGGCTGAGGTAGGCGGAGCGTTGTGGTTCGAGGCCGGCTTGGGCTACAAGGCGGCGCAAGGCCGACCTGAGCTACATAGTGCGACCCTGCCTCAAAAAACCAGGGCTGGGAGTTTGGCTCAGTGGCTTAAGCGCCTGCCCTGGCAGGCGCAAGGCTGTGAGTTCAATCCCCGGTGCCGCAAAAAAAAAAAAAAAAAAAAAAGGGAAAGAAACAACTTGGGCCATAGGGGAAGAAGGAGGGAGTGGTCGTCTGGGTAAGTGTTCCCGCTTTGTCCTTCTGCCATGTTAGATCATCGCCATAATTGTACAGTAATTTATACTAGGGCAAGAACTTTTCAACAACCCCTTGGGAATAAGTGCAAATAGTGTTATAATCTACTCTTGCATCTCCCAATAATAAGAATGTCCTTATATAGAAACCATAGTACTATTTTTGAACCTAAAATTAGCAGTAGTTTCAAATAACAGCTAATAGCTAGTTTGTATGTCTCATAGTGTCATTTCATCTGTTTCTCTGCCCCTTAGTTCACATGACCTGGAAAATAGATGTAGAAACTTGATTAGATTCAGGTTAAGTGCCTTTAGCAAGCAGACTGGAAGAGTGACGTTGCATGCGTCATACTACAAGCCATCAAGTGCCGTGTTCTTAGTGGCGCCAGCTTTGATCACTTGGCTGTGGTCATGATGGCCAGGGGTCTCCTCGGCTCTCCTTTCAGGAGTTCAAAGAGAAAGGACGCCTCTCCTGCCCCTGTGGCTCTTGAAGGTCAAATGTGCTCCACATCTTGTAGGGTGACCTCCAAGGCCCTGTGGCTATAAGGACTCTGCTGGGCCAGGTTGGAGCCTTGGGGTGAGACCTGGGGAGAAAAGTGCACGTTGTGCCTGTGGATTCTGTCAGAGGACAGTGGCTGTGTGACCGTCTCGGGGGTGAGGCTGGCAACTTTGGGGTCCTCCATCTTGCTGTTGGACACCGTCATCCTCCAGGGATGGAGGAAGCATGCCATATCTGTTTGAAAATGGTGACTCTAACACAGGAGAAGGGAAGCGGGGAGCCCTTCTCCAACACCCATGTCAGAACCATCCTGACTGCGCTGCTCCGAGCCTGAAGGCTGGGCATCTTCAGGGGTGTCCTAGAAGCAAAATAAGACAGTTCACCCTTGGGGCTGGGAGTTTGGCTCAGTGGCTCAAGCGCCTGTCTGGCAGGTGCAAGGTTGTGAGTTCAATCCCTGGTGCCGGAAAAAAAAAAAAAAGACAGTTCACCCCCTGATGGCTGTGTGGCTACCCTGAAAGATTCTGAGTTTGTTGCCACAATCTAAAAAAAAGCCTCAGAAAGGTCAAGAGCAACATAAAATGAGTAAATCAGACCGAGAGAAATGCTTTGGTCTAGAACCAGCAAAGTCAACAGGAAGATAATAGAAATGGCAGCTTATCAGGAGCTTACTAGGGGCCACTGGGGACTTCCCCGGTGTCCTCTGCAGAAGATGCTATGATTACTCCTGTTTTGCAGGGAGGGAGGCAGACTGATGCTCAGGTGAAGAAATTTATTAACAGCCACACAGATTTTAAGTAATAGCTGAGGTTTTAACCTGGGTGCACGTGCCCATTTAGCCACTGGGTGTTTTGCCGGAGACTTAGATGCTGTATCTCGCCTAGAGATAGGAATGGGCAGACTTCCCTTCCCCTCCCCCATCCTTTCCTCCTTTCTTTCTCCCTCCCCCTACCCCCCCCCCTTTTTTTTTTTTTTTTTTGAGACAGGCTCTTACTCTGTATTCCAGGCTGGCCTTGAACTTAACCTTGTAACCCAGACTGGCCTTACTCACAGTGATTCTCCTGCCTCAGCTTCCTGAGTGCTGGGATTATAGGCTTGTACCGCCATGACTGACTGAGCTGACTTGGAAAAGTAAATAAATAGCAGGGCATAGAGGCACAAGTCTGTAATCCCAGCACTCTTAGAGGTAAGATGGGAGGATCACAAGTTTGAGCCCAGGTTGGGGAATGTAAGGCAGACCATGTCTCAAAAAAAGGTATGGGGACATAGGTGAATTTGAAGGATCTGGCTTCAATCCCCAGTATCACTAAGAAGCAAAGAAATAAATGAGCAAGCATGCATCATCCCCCCGTGTCAGCGGTCAGGGCTTGGGGGCCGCTCAGCTGGCCTGGGAGCTCTCTCGGTGGCACTGACGACCGGGATATGCTGCAGTTCCCGTGGACTTGACCAGACCCGAGGTCCTGCTTCTGAGGTGGCGCACACGCATTCGAGGGGTGGTGCTGGGGGGTGAAAGACTCTCCTTGGCTCTTGAAAGAGCTGGCCCCAAATGACGAGTGTTACTTTATAGGAACATTTAGAAACAGAAAATAGCAGGCCTAGGGAGGACCGGAGAGATCCTGCAGCGAGAAGAGAGATTAAGAAAGTAGCGATGCTTAGGAGAGCTGAAGGCTGCCTGCTTCACCCTTACTGTAAGAGATCCTGCAATCAATTCAGGTGTTTTTGTGAAGTTCCTTTTTTCTTTTCTTTTTCTTTTTTTTTTTTTAATTTTTCTTTAAAGAGAATAAAATCAAACCAAACAAAACAGAATAAAGCTAATCAGAACAGAAAAATGAAAACAATATAGGACTTCAAAACAAGATAATAGGAAATCAACAATGGCTACCATGATGTCTCTTGTTATCTTCAAAATTGCTGCCCATAGCCGGACATGGTGGTGCATGCCTTTAATCCCAGCACTTGGGAGGCTGAGGCAGGAGGATAATTGTGAGTTCGAGACCAGCCTGGGCTACAAAGTGAGTTCAAGGCCAGCCTCAACTGCATAGTGAGACCCTGCCTCAAAAAATAGGGCCAGGGATTTAGCTCAGTGGCGTAAGCGCCTGCCTGGCAGATGCGAGGTTGTGAGTTTGATCCCTGGCACCAGAAAAACAAACAAAACAAAAAACTAAAACAACAACAATAACAAAAAACAAAATTGCTGCCCACACCATCAGACATAATAAAATCAAACAAAACAGAACAGAATGAAAGCAATCAAAACAGTACATTAAATAAAACAAAACAATGAAATGAAACAAAACAAAACAGTGAGAACAATATTGGATTTCAAAAACAAGACAGAAGGGAATCCCCCACAGTTGCTATACTGCATATTGTTATCCTCTTAATAGATGCTCAGACTACTGGCCTTTGGCCTGCAAAGTGAATCAAACAATACAAACATTAAGGTGTCTTTGTACCTCACTTGCTATCAACTCGGCCTGTCCTCCAAATCATCCAGTTGCTTATTGAGGGGGGAGGTTGCTTCTTCTTTCTCCTCCCGGGCCCCAGATGGCTTGTGCCAGCTCATGGAAAGGAAAGTTTTGTGAAGTTCTTGAAGACCTATGTCTTTTTTTTTTTTTTTGGAGACAAGGTCTCACTCTATAGTTCAAGCTGGTCTTGAAGTCACAGTGATCCTCCTACCTTAGCTTCCCCAGTGCTGGAATCACAGGTGTACAGGTGTGCACACCATGCCCAGCTTTCTGTTTCTTAGATTTGAGGCTGGCTTGTTACTTTTTTGGTGGGGAGTCTTGAGGGAGGTGATCACTAGAAACAATTCGAATTTACCTTAGTACTGATGGAGACACTTACTTATAATATCTTGCCTTGTCTGGAAAACAGGTAAGGGAGCTTCTAATAAAACAGCAGCAACAGTGAAGGAAAACATAGTAGTGGATTGGGTGTGGGGCAGGGGAGGAGAGAAGTTTCAACCTGCAGTGCTTCCCTGGCTTGGACTGGTACAGTGTTGGCAGGTGAGGGGGAGCTCGGAACCACTGGCCCTGACAGAGGCGGTGCTCCTCACTGGCTGAGCTGAGCAGGAGGAAGCAGTTGGTGGGGCAGAGCATTTACCCGGATGGAAACCTGTAGCGTGGCCAGGCTCAGTGGCGGAGTCTGGCCTGCCCCCCGGTTTTAGGTTTCATGCTGCTTCCTCAAGGGTCTGTTCCCTCTCCTGCGAAGGTTGCCCACCTCTTCTTATCTGCCTACCTTGCTAAATCTGTCTTGTGGTCTGGTGAGCTAAGTCTAACCTCAGTCACACAGCCAGATGTTGCTTGGTCTCTCTTTTTCTTTTTTTGGTACCTGGGATCGAACTCACAACCTCACTCTTTCCAAGCAGGAGCTTATGCCACTGAGCTATATCCCCGGCCTGCCTGGTCTCTTTTTATAGGACTGATGGGGCTGATTTGTTGGTAGTGAGCTTTGATGGTTTTAAAATTTCCTGTTTCAAAATGATACATTTGTGGGATTAAAGTCTTTGTTTTTTTTTTTTTTCATTTGTTTTTGTTGGTTTTTTTTACTGTGTCTCCCAGATTGGCTGTAAACTAGTGATTGCCCTGCCTGAGCTTTCTGAGTAACTGGGGTTCCAGGTATGCACCCCATATCTGGCAGGATTAAACATTTTAAAACTATCTTTTGGGGTTGAGGGTGTAGCCAGAGGTGGAGTACAAGTTTAGCATGAATAGGTCCTGGGCTTGATTCCTAGCACCAAAACAAAACAAGAAGCACCTTTTTGTTTGTTTGTTTGTTTAAGACACAATCTTGCTATATACTTCAGGCTGGCCTTGAACTCACAGCGATCTTCCTATCTCAGCCTTCCAGGTGCTGGGATTACAGGCGTGCACCACCACACCTAGTGTAAGAAACACCTTTAACTCAATTAAGAGAGTAAGCCTCTGCCTCCTCCTCTACAGAGGACCCCTGTTGGCATTTCTGGGGAATCTTGGCTTGTTTCCCTTCTTTTTATTCTTCCTGTGGGTTGTGGGGATGCTATGTAACCAGTGTCACCTTCTGTACACCGTTAATGCCCCTTTTTCTCACAGTCCTGCACCTAACCTGGTGAATAAAATGTTTAGAAAAAAAGAGCAGCGTTTTCCTACCACCTAATACGATGACAGTCACCATTAGACACGTTTCTTTCCCACTCTTTTTTTCCATGCCACGAGACAGATTTGAAGATGCAGGCAGGTGTTACTGGAGGCACCAGAGTAGGTGACGTGGGAACCCCTAACATCCAGACTCAGAACTCGGGGTGCATTTGATTTAGTCCACCCGTGTTGCGTTTTGTGCCCCACAGTGGAGAACACACAGCTGACCCTGAACCTGCAGACGGAGAACAAAGGCAGTGTTGTGTCAGGTGGAGAGCTGACGATTTTCCTGGACGGGCCCTCTGTTGACGTGGGAAGCGTGCCTAATGGCAGTGTCGTGACAGACGGTGAGTGGCGCCCCGCTCCCCAGAGCCATGCTGGGACAGGGTGGGCCGGGCAGGGTGGGGCAGGGGCAGGGGGTGCTGCGAGCTTGCTTGTCTATGAGGCCTCTTGGTTTGGGGTGCTGCTTAACCAGCGGCCAGCCCTGAGTCTTCCGAGCCTCCCAGGTCAAAATCTCAATGGAATTTTTTCAAGGGATTCTTTCTGATCAAAGACTAAGATAAGTGTCACATCTTTGTGTGTTACTGTTTGTGTTGAAAGCAGAGAAAAACACCTTTTCATCCCTCATGGGCTTTGGAAAAGAAAACATCGTTAGGGAATGTGACTTTGGTGGGTATTTCCTCTTCTGAATACATTTATACCCCATGATGCAGTTGAAGGTGTGTTTTAGGCAGTGGCATTTACTGGGCAGGGAACCGCATCCTCTAGAGATGCATGCTAGCATAAAGCAGGCCAAAGCAGGGAAATCGGAGAGTGTCTTCTACTCTGTCCTAAAGGTTGGTAGTTAGTTTCTTTTGTCTAGTCTGAAATTATTCACCTTTCAGTGGAGCAGGAAATTATTTCCTAAAGTCTGAGGTCTGAAATGAGTTGGGTTTCTTCGTATTTTTTCCCATGAAATGTTTTTTGTTAGATGTGCTGTAACTATGACACTTGTCAGGCCCTAACCAAGTTTCAAGAGGGTGAAATTTGCATTCTAATAAGGACAGTTGGGTGGCATCTCAGTGAGTGGGTGGACCTTGACTGCTAACCAGAATTCCTCCAGTGGGTTGGTCAGTGCTTGGGGACCTTTCGGTGCAGGGAGAAGAACAAACACCTTCCCTCCTTCACCACAGACGAGCGGAACTGGACAGCTCTTCATCCAGTGCTAGCCAGACAGCGGTGGGCAGCATTCACATGATTTCCATTCCTTGAAGTCTGTAACCTCCTTGATGGGGCAGGAGAAGTTAGATATCAAATGAATGAGCACAAATAATGACATAATTGTGCTTGTGACAGAAGCTGGGAAGGAAAAGTACAGAGTGATCTGAGATTCTTGTCCTGGGGGATCTCACCTAAGCCCGGGCATCAGGGAAGGTTCCCGTGAGGAAATTGAGGTGTGGGCATGAGGAGTTTAGACAGGCCAAGCTGGGGGTGCAGGGAGCAGAGTGGCTGGGTCTGGGAACAGCAGTGCCTAGGTCCTGGGAGGCAGGAAGGGAGGTGAAAGGGAGGCCAGCGAGGCAGGTCTGCTCTGATCAGATCACGCTGCCTGGGACACCATGGTAAGGATGTTGAGCTTGGTCCTGAGAAGCGGAAAGCTGTTGAAGGACTTTTAGTAAAAGTGTCATGGTGTGATTAGGCCTTTTATTTATCATTTTTATTTTTGCAGTACAGGAATTGAACCTGGGCCTTTGGCTTGAGTGACATCACAAACGCTTTAAATTTTCTTTTCTTTTCTTTTCTTTTTTTTTTTTTTTAAGGCCAGAGTCTTGCTTAGTTACCAAGTTGCTCAGGCTAGGCTTGAATTTGTGATCCTCCTGCCTCAGCTTCCCAGGTGCTGGAATGATAGGCATGCACAACCCCACCTGCCTGTGATTTTAAAAAGAGCTGTCTGGTTGCACCAGGGAGTCACGTCCCCATCCCTTGTGCCCACTTTGCGTGGCAGCATCTGATTTCACACTCGTGAGGCCCAAGTTCCTGCGATGTATGAGACAGTCTTCTTGTTAGTGCCGTGGACGTTCTTGGGTGTCTTGGAGAGGAGGAGTGGTTTCCTGGGTTTAAGTGCCCTGTGTCATGGTGTGGATCAGATTCTATGTTTGTCTTTATTCCTTCTTGTGCAGTGACTGCAGCTGGTAAGATGTCTGTACCCCATCCTGGCGGGTAGCTCTAATGCACAAAGTTCTGGGCCTGGTATCCAGCTCTCAACATTTCTGTCCTTTCTTCTGATTGATCCCCTTTCTAGGATCACAGCTGCCCTCGAGAGAGTCCACTGGGTCAAGTGTAGCTTCAGAGAACCGGCACCCGCCCACCAGCACGAACTGCTTTGGTGGGAGATCTCGGTAAGACCCCGTTGCTGATGAGGAGGAGCTGGGACCATGCTCGAAGCTACTGGAAATAGGTTAAGAAGTGTCATGAAACTTACGTTAGAAACTACTGCAAATTTCAGAGATCTTACAACTGCTCAACTCCGTTAAGGGGTTCCAGAGGGGAGCATAGAACTCAGGGTTCTTAGAAGGGTCAGTGGTTCCCTGATAAAGATTGGGACTGGGTAGGTTGATTGTTTGGATAAAAGTATCTGTTGATCAGAGAACGTGACTGCTTTTTTATAGGTAAGGGGCCGTGGTGACTACAGTTATTTTTCTAGGATGCACATAGAAGTGCTCACAGCAGAGTTGCTTGGATGTGAAAGATTCTGACTGCATTTCTACATTTGGGGGTGGTTCGTGGTCCCTTTGGGATATTGGTTAAAACCTTCTATACTTAGAGTCTAAGTTAAATGTTACTTGTTATGCGTCTTGCAAGTGAGGTCATATTACCTATTGCAATTCCCATCTTATACCTGTATTAATGGTACGACTCATGTTTAAGGCAAAGCAACTGAATTCCTAGGCAGGAGAACAGCTTTGAATGTGTTAGACTCAGAGAAATGAGGGAGGGGATTGCTTCTTTCTTTAATGCTTATTACAGACTACAAAATTCCCAGACATTTTAAGGAAAGGAATCCTATGCATATAGTTCATAAATCTTTATCATCTGCCAAGAAAGGGGAACTGGTAAAAATCTCCACAAATCCTAGGGAGTGAGGGACAGTTCTCTGAACAGTAGAGCCTGATTTCAGCCAGCACTCACAGGCTCGTGACAGGTCGCTGCAAGGACAGCTGTCAGCTTCTCAGGATTTGCTTGTTTTGTGAGTTTACCAGGTGGCAGTGACTGAGAGCTATCAGGGCCAGAGAGGGTGGAGGTTTGGATCTTCTGTGAATAGCGTCATTAGAAATTGAGGTCCACTTCCCTGCCCTCCTCTCTGTGAGTCTCTGCAGAGGTGTTAACTGATGCCTGAAGACCAGTTGCATTTTCCATGACTTGCTAGGTGGCTTGCAAGATGGGATCGGTTGTCAGGTGGGGCAGGATTGGGACCAACAGTGTGACTGGCTAGTCCTGTGTCAGCGAAAGCACGATCCAGAGCTGGAGGGAACTGCGGGGACTAGCTAGGGGCAAGGAGCGCTTCAGCATTTGCTCTCCTCAGAGTGAAGCCTGCTGAGCTTCAGTGTTTTGTGACCTCGGCCTTGGTCTTTTACCTGGACCTGGAAAGTGTGTGTCACATAGTGTGGGGCTGGAAGGGCAGAGTCTAGCTTTTGACAATTCACACCTAAAATCTTGACCTGCTTATTAGGCTCTGAACCTAGTTGATCAACCTTGAAATTTCTAAATCCTGAAAACCCTTCTTTGCTGTCCTCTGTGTGGAGGATTGTTCCTCTTAAAATAGCAGCCAGACCTCAGCAGAAGATGGGACACGCTTTTGCCCACTCCCCATGGTAGGCGTTTAGCGCTGGTTCACTGTGGGCACATAGTGCCTTCCCGTGTCCTCTCAGTGAGCCAAGTGCTTGAGGACACAGAGCTCTGGGTTTCCCAGGCCTCTGCCATCCAGGTATTTGTCCTGTGTCCACACAGACCCGTTCAGTGGAACCTCAGGGAGCACCTTCTGTGTGTGTGATGGTCACCTGCGCAGGTACTGCTGCAGCTGGTTTGCTGGATACGAGTGTAGGGCTTTGGGATCAGAAGATTAATCAAAGCCTGGCCTGTCATTCACTTGCTGTGTGATACTGGAGAAGTCACAAAACCTCTTGGAGCCTCAGTTTTCTGAAGTGTAGGAAGGAGATACTACCTGCTTCCCAGGGTTGTTGTAGGAGTGAACTGAGTCACTCTGAGGGTCTTGCATGCTGAGAGTGACTCAGTGAGGGCAGCATGGCTTTTCTTCATGTCTAGACCGTTGTGTGCAACATCCCTTCCTGTAACCTCCAAAACCTGAGAAGTGAGGTACAGCGGATGCAGTTTTCAAGGTCCGTGGTTGGGAGGTGGCGAATTGAACCTTCAAGACTCAAGGGCAGTCAGTCCTCGCTGCCCTGGCTTCCCGGGACAGAGAGCATGATGGGCTTCAGCCTGCTGCCTCCGAGACTTTGTATTTAGCTTTTGCTGTCTGGAGGGTGGGTTTACCTTGGACCTGGATGCTGTTCACCATGATCAGATGAAGGTGTTGGCTGTGCCCCGAAGGGGAGGACTGTGATGTCAAAGTGGCTCCTCCATTCCCCTTTTGCTGCTTTGTGGAGCTGTAGAGCCAGAACTGGGAAGGGTTTGCACTGAGGGGTGCATCTGCCCAAGCTTGTGTGACACCACCACCGTCTGCTTGCTCCAGCAAGGCCTCAGCCCCCTAGCCTCGGTGGGATCCTGGCCATGTTGCCAGAGAACCATCAGGTGAAACACCTCTAATTGTTTCCCTATGTGCTGTGCCTCGTGGAAGCCAGCACAGGATTGCAGCACAACTCATGCAGCGTACATTTGTTTGCAGACAGCCAGCAGTCAGAGGGTCTGGTGGACTTTAGAGTTTGTCATCTGCTCCTCTGGTGGAATACTCAGAAATACAATGTTGAGCAAGAGAAGCAGGCCATGGAAAAATATATGTAGTATCTGGGCCTGATGGTGCATACTTTCAGCACTCAGGAGTCTGAGGCAGGAGGATCGCCATAAGTTCAAGGCCAGCCTAGCCTATGTAGTGAGTTTAGGGCCAAGCTGAACTACATAGCAAGACCTTGTCTCAAAAAACAAACAAACAAACAAAAAAAAAATTAAATGCAGAACTAAATGATACGTTTTTAAATGGATTTCTTCATAGGTGGTAAAACTGTAACTGTGCATTGGAGAGTTAGATGCAGTGGCATGTACCTATAGGCCTAACTACTTGGGAAGCTGAGGCAGAAAGATTGCTTGAGCTTGAAAATTAAGGACCAGCCAAAACAACAGAGTAAGTACCTATGTAAGTACCCATAGTAAAATACCCAGGTTAGTACCATAGTAAGTACCCAAGTAAAACAAAACAAATTCTAAAAACAGATGGGAATAATGAAATCAGGGGACTGGGTCTCTTTAGGAGGAAAGAGATTGCTGTAATGAAGAAAGGGAACACAACTTCTAGGGTCACAGTATTTCCTAGCCTAATTGGTGGGTCCCAGGTGTTGATTTTGTTTTTTGAAACTGAATATGTATTCTTGTGTTGACATGATACATATTTTATAATGGTAGATAAAAAACTGTTCTCTGCCAACCTAAGGAAACCAAACAGTACTGGTGTTGGGTTGGAAAAATTACCATTTGCTCTTACGGAAGACAGAACGTATTTATTTATTTAGGTTTTTTGAGACAGAGTCTTGCTGTGTAGTTCAGGCTGCCCTTGAACTCACTATGTAACCCAGGCTGGTCTTGAACTCAAGGTGATCCCCCTGCCTCAGTTTCCCAAGTACTAGGTTTGCAGGTGTGCACCACAATACCTGGTGTGACAGTTTTTAGATCTTTGGGTTTTTCCAGGTTTGGTAGTAGCCACTTTAATTAGTTGTTGTGATACTGGGGATGGAACCCTGGGAGCCCTGAGCTGTGGCCCTATTTATTTATTTTTTTTAAGTTTGAGACATGGTCTTGCTAAATTGCCCAGGTTGGGCTTGAATTTGTGATCCTCCTGCCTCTCATCCTTTTGAGTAGCTAGGATTATAGGCATGTGCCACCACACCCTGCAACACTTAAAAAGAATTCGTGTGTGTGTGTGGGGAGGGGATTGAACCCAGGGCCTTCACCCTAGGTACATCCCTAGCTCTTTTATCTTTAATTTTATATTTTGAGCCAATATCTCCCTAAGTTGACGGATTGCCTAGGCTGGGCTCAAACTTGGTATCCTTCCTGCCGCAGCCTCCAGGGTGCTGGGGCCCTTGACTTTTATTCCACCAGGTCTGTGTATGTGATATTCTTGTGGTTGGAAGTTGATGCACCATGTTGCCTCTTAGGCTGTATTGCTGTCACTCAGAAATCCCAGGCCTGGGTATTTCGTTTGGAGAGCGGGTTGCGGGTGAAAGCTGGGCCCCTCCAGGTGAGGCACTGGAGTAGCACCGGCGGGCCGCTGGATGCGTTCCGGGTCTGACTGCAGTGGGCACCATGCGGTGCATCCTGGGGTCGCAGGTTACTGTGCCACCCTGTGCTGCGTCCTCAACCGGCGCACGACGAAGCCCTTGTGCGGCACCGGGAGCACCGCCCACCTCTCTCAGGCTCCCGCGGTGGTCTGGCTATTTGGGTGGACTGAGGCGGGCCTTGGCAAGCTTGTGAGTCCGTGCAGGTTGCTCAGGTCTCTGTACCTGGCCATGCACCCACGTTCCACAAGGGCTGCCAGGAGCGTGGCCTCCGCTGTCCACGGGAAGTTCAGTCTTCGTGATGTGACAGAGATTTATGAAACAGGCAAATAAAACTATGAGCGAGAAGAGGCCAGTGTGTGGAAAGTGACCCTGGGACAGAGCGACGGGAGTTTGCAGAGACTGCTGTCCTCTGGCCGGTGTCTGGAGGGCCACCTGCCCTCCCGGAGCCGGGAGCCGGGTGGGCGGAGGCGGAGGCGCCGAGTGGGGGCCGCGCAGTCACCTCGAGGTTGCAGATGGCTGTGCCAGGCAGGCTGAAGACTGGAGAGCCAGGACATCTGTGCCCCTTGTGTTCTGCCGATTCTTGGTCACTTGTGACTTTTCTTTCTCCTTCCCGACTATGGTGTGAGGGTTGGGAGGGAGGTGAGGGGCCGGCTGTGCGCGGAGGGCCCTCGGGCAGCAGTCCTATGGTGCTTCCATAGCCCGACAGGAAATAGAACCAAAAAAGGGAAGAATGTTGAATTTGCGTTAACTTCATAAAGCTTTTCATTAATAGGTCTGAAAACTGTGTCAGAGACTTTGGTTAAGAAGCTGGATATCAGGGCTTAAACAATTTATTTTTCTTCATTGTTTGCATGGACCTAAGTTAGTTTGTGGTAAGAACATGTGCGCATGTGCATGCACGTGGGCGTGCCGGAGAGCTGGAGGCCTGAATTTGCCGGTGCCTCTCACTAGCTGCCCTCTTGGCCAGTGTGAGCCCTAATTTGCATGCTAACTTGCTCCTCCCAGTGGGTTTTTTTAAAGAGCGATATTCTTGGAGCCCTATGGTCTCTGGTGAGCTCTAAATAGTCATCGGCTCTGTCTGCAGACAGCCTATTCCAGAAAGGAAAGAAAAATAAACCCAGCCGGGTGTGAGCCTGCTGGGAACACTTCAGGAAGTCCTGGGAGGGCCAGGGAGAATTGGGAAGCAAAGCGACAGGAAAAGAGAGGGACAATCAGGAGCTGAGTCTTTGGGCACTGAGCCATCCTCTCAGTCAGGACTGGCCATCGAGATGACCAAAGGCCACTGGGTTTGGAGTTGTAGCCTTGTCAGCATGATACTGAATTTAGCACCCTACCCTTTCCATTCAGCCCTCCCACTCAGCAGCCTTTCCTTAAAATCTGGCTCTGGCCATATTAGGATTGCTGGGGAAGAGAAAAGAATGTGCGTAATTCATTTATTCATTCAGTGATAACTGAGACCCAGCCCCTTCCACGGAGAGCTTGTAGGCTGACATCCGAGCAGTCAGTGTGTGTGGAACAGATGGAAACCGTGCAAGGGTCCCCCTGGGAAAGTAATTGTGGAGGTTAATCACACATTCATTTATGCACTGACTTCTTAATTATACATTAGTTAAAATGATGCATTCACTCAGATTTATGGCATAGGTATTTGTGTAGCATTTCTTTTGTATGTTCCTCAGGAGAAAGCTGCTTAGGAACTGAAGGAAGGAAGATAGCTACTGCAGGTGAAGGCAATGG